>WOUH02000015.1:9067230-9083525 GCA_009936405.2 Stevia rebaudiana
CTCAAAGATCTTTTGTGTCCAAGGTTTAGAGAACTTTGTACCTGTGATAGAACCTGTTACAAAGATCATTATTAAAACAATCATATAGAAGGAATTCATGTAGTTTATATATATATGTGTCAAAAGCATAAATAGAGTTACAACTCTGATAGTATTGGCAGATATCATTCTTTTAGAGGACTAACACCATTCATATCATCACACAATTCACGTACACAATTTGTATACTATCACTATTCACATAATTGACAGTTATTACCGCTTTCCGCGGTATCCTCTATCACAATTCATAACATAATTCATATCACAACTCGTATAGCTATCATATAGCTATTCATATAATATCTACCTTTATAATCACAACATAGCCTAACCTAGATATACCTTCATCATACTGATGATGCTTATGTATAGGGCGCGTATGTAGGATAAATCCAGCCACCAGCCCACCACAGCACCAATACACAAAAGTATATCTCTGCTATTCACATAACAAACAGGTTTTACATGACACGTCTTAACTATTCAAGGTTTTACATGCTTATAAAACATAGACAATCGATATGCATCCTCATTCTGTCCAATCGGGCACCAACGTACCCGAGACCTTCGTTAGTCTCAATACCAACGGAATTCTATTCTTTCCTAAGCAATTTCTCTAGTTTATCCAGCCCGTCCTTTAGGGTTTATCTCTACCCTTTTACTGGTCTAGTCGTCACCAACCTTAATTAAACAGTCAACTAATCAGCTACCCTATATCTCAAGGCTACGCTTCAACAAGAGCAGTGTTCCCCACCGCATCAGGCTTTCCTAGTTGGTCGTCACCAGCTTTATTTAAACAGTCAACTGATTAGCTAGCCCATATTTCAGGGCTACTCTCTAACCAGAACAGTGTTCCCCACCGCAGCAGGTTTGGACAGTACCGCTTGTCTAACTACCTTATTGCTAGGAATTATTCTATTGACCTCTGTCGATTTCTATGTACTACATTGATTCTATTTCTTTCTACAATACCTTCTATCTCTTATCACTTAAACTAAGAGACGCTTTCTAGTCTATTTACTGACCTCTGTCAAAGTATAGACTTTCTAACGCCCTTTCCTTTCCTAACCTTGGCCTCAAGCCAGAATCAATTTGTGTGTCAAAACCTACTCTTACCACTATTTACACTCAACATCCTGAATGTCTACACTCAATACCCTGAGTGTCTTTAATTAACTTTCTACACTCAATACTCTGAGTGTCTACACTCAATACCCTGAGTGTCTACAATCTCCTTATTACACTCATTACCCTGAGTGTCTATACTCAATACTCTGAGTGTCTCTAATCATCTTTCTACACTCAATACTCTGACTGTCTATCTCACAACTATCTACACTCAACATTCAGAGTGTTTAACCATCTACACTCAATATCTTACATAAAACCCACCCTAGCCTATTCAACGACACTTTCCCGATATATCGAAGGTAGTTTGTATACAGGGTGTACGTAGGGAGATCCCAGCGGCTAACCCACCACCCCTTCGTTATACCACGATCATGTCCTTGCTAGTATCTAGGAAAGCAAACCACAACTATCTCTTCTGAATCTATTATTCCTCTGGTTGCCATGATCTAGTCATGGTTTACACAACCCTCTGAATCAATCAAACAATTGCCATGATCTCGTCATGGTTTACACAATCACTGAGATTCCTCAGTTCAACTGATTGCCACGATCTCGTCATGGTTTACACAATCATATGAACAACCCTATCTCATAACCTCCATTCAAATGATTGCCACGATCTCGTCATGGTTTACACAATCATAAGAACTCTATCCTCATTCTCAATCAATTCCTAAACAATTGTTATAATCTCCTTACAATTATTTAGAAAATTTATTTTACTCATACATATAATATAATAGCTCAGATATATATCTAATACTTAAGCATGCATACTAGCCCCAAAACATTCAAAAACGTTAAAAGGGGGATCATAGAACTCACCTCTTACTATCAGAACCTCTACTCTTATATCTCCAAAGATTCCCCGAACACCGGCCTTTCCTCGTTAACCGAGACTTCCCCGTGCACCTCCGGATACTTCCCGAGCACCTAACTTCTTCCACTATGGGTTTAGGGGGTATTTAAGTGAATTTGGGTCAGAGATTCAAACTTATATTGTGTGAAAATGAGCTGCCCGGTTGAAGCCTTTTATAGGCGAATCCTGATTAGCTATGCGTGTCGCGCACCTTCAGGGCGAAGCCCCGCGCGTGGCGCGTAGCGTGTCCAGACACGCGTCGTCTGGCTTGACACGTGTCGCTGCGTGGCATGCTTAGTGGCTGCCACGTGTCCTCGCCTGATACGTGTCACTCGGCCACTCGGAGACTGCCACATGTCATGCCACGTGTCTTGCTACGTGTCCTCGCGTGGTTGGTTGAGCGATTAACCAGTTTTAGCACGACTGGTTAACTTGTTTTCGCGTTTCTCGCTTCGTTCGAACTCCGTTTCACGCGCAGTTTTTGCCCACGTTCATAATTTTCAATTTCCTATCTAACCCCATTGGTTTCACCTCCTGGAGAGGTATTGAGATATAGGGTCTATCAAACGCTTCATTCTCTTACGCGTATCTCTTAAACCGTCGCTATAACTCAAATTTCGCATTTACTCAAATGATCCTAATCACACATACGAATATGATAATATCGTCTATATTATCTTGACATCAAGTTACATCATTGTAACATCGACAATCCTATGCTCGAGATCTATTTTAGTACTCTGGGTCGGGTCTTCTTATATTACATCATTCTCATCTACTATTATACTAATATAATAGTCTCTAGGCATATGGAAGGAAATAGACTATACCTTGTCGGAAAACCGGGTGTTACACTAATACCTAAAACGACTAGCCGACAACGTGATTCCAAGAATCCAAATATGATTGTGAGCGGGAATAGCAAAAAGGTGAGAACGAAGGGACGATCGGCAGTCGCGTGAAAAGTTGAAAGCATAGTCAAGAATTGTGAATGATGATTGCCGAAGAAGGCATAGGCCGGCGATTGGCGAAGGAGGAAATGATAATCTTTGGTTTTCTTCTTATAAATTGTTAATTTAATGTTCAATTACTCATCAATTTTTCCTGATTTAAACTTTGTTCCTATCTTTGGTGATCATGGTTGTGTTCTATTCTTCCACTTTACCACTCTTGGCTCATCTTCCAATTCAAATTTTGTTCGTAGTGAGCTTTTGAGTTGATTACCATTTAACTTTTAACTGAGTTGGACTACTCTAAGCCAAATCTCTTAATCGGACCACTCCAAGTCTCCAATATCAGGTTTTAACTTAAATACTTTGTTATAATGATGTATCATAATATTTATTTGCTTGGGTTATGATTAGTTAGTTTGATTATTACTTGTATTATTGATTAGTTAGTTATTTAGTTTGATTATTACTTGGATTATTGATTATTTATTACTGGGATTATGGATTAGTTCATTTTATTATTAATTAGAAATTTAGAATAATGATTTAGTTGTCTCCATGTAAAATAGAAATCGAAAATACGAATTCTGTTGTCTGAAAAGGAAAAATAACTTCAACTTAAACTATATGACAAAACTGTTTAAAAAAGGGGCCCTTAATTTTATATTTTTCCTAGGGCCACCAAAACGATTGAGACGGCCCTGGCAATAACCGAATCGAACCGAACCATGCACACCCCTAATGTGGATAACATCATTATCACGGGAGATGATAAAGAAGGGATTACCGACCTCAAGCAGTTCCTTCAATCCAAATTCAAGATCAGCAACTTAGGTCGGCTACGATATTTCCTTGGCATCAAAGTATCCCGCTCTCCATAAGGAATACTACTCTCTCAATGAAAGTAAGTCCTGGATATGTTATCAGAGTGTGGATTATTGGGTTGTAATCCGGTTAATAGTCCCATGCTTCCTATAAGAAAACTCCTTCCAGAACATGGAAGCCCATTAAAGGATCCTGAACGATGCAGAAGGTTAGTTGGGAAACTTAACTATTTGACAGTCACACGACCAAATATTTCATTTGCCGTGAGTGTTCTGAGTCAGTTCATGGCCAAACCGTATACTGGACATTGGGATGCCGCGCTTCGTGTATTAAGGTATCTTAAGGCTACACATGGCCTAGGGATTTTGTATTCTAATCACGGTCATTGTCGAGTTGGGGCCTTCACAGAAGAAGGAGAAAGACGGATATCAGGTTTCTCGGATGTAGATTGGGCAGGATGTCCTATTTCACGACAATCTACTACTGGATATTGTGTGTTTGTCGGCGGAAATCTTGTGTCCTGGAAGAGTAAGAAGCAACACACGATTTCTTGATCTAGTGTTGAATCCGAGTATCGAGCCATGGCAGATGTTACATCAGAGATGATATGGGTTCGCCGTCTTCTCAGAGAACTCGGGGTTGTTTCTGATAACTTGATGTGATTATATTGTGATAACCAATCAGCTATACATATAGCTAAAAATCAAGTATTTCATGAGAGGACGAAGCGTATAGAGGTTGATTGCTATCTAATTAGGGATCGAATAGTAGGAACTCAAACTGATCCCCCATCCATTCAAACGGTTTATGTTAAGACAAAATTTCAACTCGCTGATATCTTCACGAAGCCATTACGGAAAGCGTAAATCGATTTCATATGTAGCAAGTTGGGCATGATTAACACCTATGCTCCAACTTGAGGAGGAGTGTTAATAATATTACTAGTGGTGTGTAGTGATATGTAGTAATGTGTAGGTGATTCTAGAGAGGATTATTGTATGCTTACTCACTCAGTCAATACAATTCAAGTTCATTCCAATTACACATGGTAATCAAAATAGTTTGAAAAAATATAGTGAAAATGATGGTTATTTATTATGATTTGACGCTTCGATTTCCTAAGCAATCTATCGGGTTCCGTTCAATTTTAACCTAATTTTCATTGTCCCCTAAAACTAGACTTACAACTTATGAATTTTGTGAGGATGGAATGAGGCCCAAGTGAATTGGGGCCCAAAGCCTTAGCTTGGGCTACTTTACCCCTTCGGCTAGGTCTGGGTGAGTAATATAGGCCACGGAGCCCCATCGATCGTAAGTAGCAACCGTGAGTTACTTGACACAGTATAGGAACTCGGGTGTGATGAATGGGTACATCGGTTTTATGGCCATTACATGTGAAATCAATGCGTCAAAAGTGTTTTTTTGCCCCGAAATCAAATTTTTAGTGTAGTTCAATCAAATTTCAAAATACAAAGAACACTCTTATGGCACAAATGCATAGGAGGAACTAGGAAGGACGAGATGCACAAAGTAAGGGAACTTATATTGGTTTGTTTGTATTTTCTACTTATACATATATTTTACTGCTCGATTAATTCTTGAATACCTTGTTAAAATCATTGAATTAGTTCAATTTGGAAGAAGAAGCCGACGTCTATGTTTGAAAAACCTTTTTTTATAGCAAACTTATTAGTTTGTTAATAACAAGAAGAAGATAAACATTTAAGAAAATAAACTTTAAATCTCAACAACGCTCAATCGTGTTACTCCAGAAAGTTTCACAATCTACAAATAACACTTATAGTTCAAATGGTAGTAATATATTTTTTTAAGTTGTATATAATATTATTATATTCATAATGTCATTTTTTGTATGTTTAATTATAATTTTTTTACATACATTAATTATTATCTTGACTGAAAAATATTTGTTATTTCTACATTCCGGAATTTAACTATGAAAGGAGTATTTGAAAATATATTTTAAATGTTTCAGTTATTTAAAATATAAATTTATACGCCGTGACTACACGAGAATCTCACCTATTAATATACATGGTTGTAAAAATCCCGATTACCCTCCAATTAATAGCCGATTAATCGCTAATCCTCTCCTCGCCGATTAATGACCGATTTTCATTAATCAGTTCCGTCGGTTAAAATAGATGCTCTTCAACATCGTGATTTTGGTTAAAACTTAACCAAATATGGTCACAATTGAACAAAACTAATTATAATTACATAGTTTGACTTATTTATGTAAACTTTGAAGTATTATATTCATACTAGTATGAGTATATATAAAGATTTTAAAAATTACATACATAACTTCCAATCCGATTAATCCCGACTAATCCCTAGTTTTCACCTCGCCACTCGACTAGCGCCTAGCAATTTTTAGTTAACATTGTTAATATATACAATATCATGTATTTTTGTAAGTATTTTTATTCTATATTAAGTTATTAATCGTCAAAATAATATTCTCCGTGTAGTAGACGGTATGTGCGCCAATTTTCAACCCATATCCCCTGCAAACGCCCATACTCAACAACCGACTATTCGTCTTCTTTACACCAACCCCTGAAACCAATTCTCTGCAAATATTATTATTAATATTAACTAATGCATCCTTCATCCTTATCATCGTCCTCATCCTCATCCTCATCCTCATCCTCATCATCATCAATGGATCGCGTCAATTTCAGGACCCAAGTTCTAACTCGCCACCTCCAAAACCACACCACCGCCACCGATCTCCTCCACACCGCCACATGTGTCAGCTACTCGCCACCGGAGCTTTCCGAACCGGCTGCGGATTTCGACACCAAATCGCTCCGTCAGCTCCTCGATGGTCAGAGCATCGAGGACATCGATTACATCTTCAATTTGATGATCCAGAGCAAGCTGTTTTGCCCCAGAGAAAGAGGCGGGAAAGTGTTCATCGCGCCGGATTTCAATCAGTCGATGGAGCAGCAGAGGGAGATGACGATGAGGAGAATTGATTATCTGAGAGATCAAGGGGCTTTTGATGGGTGGTTTTCGAAAAAAGGGCATGAAGGTGATTTGTGGAGATTTTCTATGGCTGAAACTGTTAGTGTTTTTGATCATTCTCTTGGGATCAAACTTGGTGTTCATTTCTTTTTGTGGTATGGTTAAAACACTTTTCAATTGTTTAATTATTTTTAGAAACTGAGTAATTTCTTTATCAATATTGGGGAAAAATTCTATCTGTGCTGCTTATATCAGATTGTTAAACAATTTGTGTTGGCATAATAAGATATATATAATTGATGATGTAAGAGTTTCTATATGTAAACTTGGTATTTTAGTATATGATAAGTAAATTGATAGAATGTTTAAGTAGGATAAGAATGCCTCAACAATTCTCATACAATGAAATTGAAGTTTTGTATGCATAGTTATAGATGGCGAGCAACGAGCATGTGTGGGTTTTCGGTTGAATTTGTGATCCTAAACACAAATGTAACTTAATTATCGAAAATGAGTCAAGTGTTGACCGGTTGGCGGATTGTAAATGAGTTTTAGTTAATCAAGGGTTAGTTCGGTTGTACTAGTGATAAGTTGGTTTAACATGTTTATTGATGTTTTTATAATACAAGTTTTTATGGTTTGACATGACCTTTCTTTTTAAACTGGTTTTAAATAGTCAAAAAAACACACCCTTTAATTAAATTGGTTAAATGTGGGCTACCTAAACCTAATCTAATTACTAAATGTGTCAGGCATGACAATGCAGAACCTCATTAATAACATATCAGTGAAGATGAATAAGAAAGAAGTGTTGGATTAACGGTTTATAAGTGCTTTGTGTTGTGGATTTAAGCCTTTGATAGGATAAGATGATTACATTTTTGAAACCGACATCTCAAATACGTATTAATATAAACTTCAAAAGCTAATAATGCTAATGTATTTAACATTTTTTCCTAATCTCAGGGGTGGTGCGATCCGTTTTATGGGCACAAAACGTCATCATGATAAATGGTTCAAACCAACCGAGACTTATGAAGTCAAGGGTTGCTTTGCAATGACCGAGTTAGGACATGGAAGCAATGTATGTAAATGTTTTTTATTTATTATTTAAAGGCAAATTGGATTTTGATAATACCAATCTGCACTTACGGAACCTAACTCCGTTAGCATACTGCTGACATGGCATGCTGACATGGCAAGATTTCCTAACGTGACTATCTTGGGATGAGATTATTACAGGCCAATAGGTCAAAGTTGGGATTATTAAAATCCAATTTGCCTTTTTTTAAATAATGGTGTCATTTAGCCGTAAGTGCGTAATATTTTTATATTTTTGAATTATTTTTCAGGTTAGAGGCATTGAAACGATCACTAGATATGATGCAAACACTGGTGAATTTATCATCAACACTCCTTGTGAATCTGCTCAGAAATATTGGATTGGAGGTGCAGCTAATGTAAGAATTAAATTTTGATTTCAATTTAATTAGTCATATAGTAATATTTAATCTTTTTTGTTTTTTTTTTTATGATTTTTGTTTTATGTTTTCAGCATGCTACCCATACGGTTGTTTTCTCACAACTTGAAATCAATGGTGTGAATCAAGGAGTGCATGCTTTTATAGCCCAGATCAGGGACGAAAATGGAAATATATGTCCAAATATTCGTATCGCGGATTGTGGTCATAAAATTGGTTTGAATGGTGTTGACAATGGTCGAATCTGGTATGAATTGAAATCTATATAGATTGTATATTATTTTTCAGATATCTGTATTAAGTCAATCAACCTGTTTTGACCCAAACCCTGTATGACCCGTCAGTTGACTCGACCCGACCCGAATGTTTAGCCAGGCTTGGTATGAACTATGAACTATTAATCGTAAGTCTGCTTGTGTTTCAGGTTTGACAATCTTCGGATACCTAGAGAGAATCTCTTGAATTCAGTTGCTGACGTGTCACCTGATGGACAATATTTGAGTGCAATTAAAGATCCAGATCAGGTTAGTGAACTTATATAGAACTTGGTATTATTTATTAAATAAAACAAAGAAAAATAGTTATTAATTTTCACTATTAATCTGAATTTTTTTTATATAGAGATTTGCAGCCTTTTTGGCCCCTTTGACTTCTGGTCGTGTAACGATTGCTGCAAGTTCAATGAACACAACAAAGGTACTAGAATCTACATATTTTATGAGTTTATTAATTTTCATTTATTTTAATTATTTATTGTTCTGTTATTTATTATTTAGATTGGTTTAGCAATAGCAATAAGGTATTCTTTATCAAGAAGAGCTTTTTCAATTAGACCAAATGAACCTGAAGTTCTTCTGCTTGATTACCCGAGTCATCAACGGCGGTTATTACCTCTTCTTGCAAAGACGTGAGTACCAAATAAATGTTTTTTTTTTTTTTAAATCAAACTTAGGGGGCAATCTTGTCATTCAGCAGGTTAACGGTTTGAAATGTTGAACCCAAACACGACTCATATAATATTCGTGTAACCTGAACATGACCCGTTTATTATGTTGTAAACATGTTAATGGGTCAAAACGGGTTAACTAAATGGGTTGTCTATGTCTAATCAAATAGGTCAACTCAGGTCTTGAACATAACCTATTTAATCTAACCGGTTACACAAGTTGACCTGAACATATTAAGACATTATTTTTGTGTGAATTGGCATTTCCAATTAAAGATAGAGTTAAGTGTCATTTTAGTCCTTGATTATATTACATATTTGCCACTTTGATCCTTAAGTAATTTTTCTTGCCATTTTGGTCCCTGATTTTGTAATTTGGTACCATTCTCATCCCTCTTTTGTAACTGGGTGCCATTTTCGTCCCTGGTTTTGTAATTTGGTCTCATTTTTGTCCGTGGTTATTTTCCATATTTGTTACATCTGGTGTGAAGGAAGGATGAAATTGGCACCAAATTACAAAACCAGGGACCAAAATAGCAAGAACATTTACTTAGGGATCAAAGTGGCAAATATGAAATATAACCAGGGGCCAAAATGACACTTTACTCTTAAAGATAATATATGTTATTGTATCTTACCTTGAACATTTTTATTAATATTTTTTAAAGCACCTTCCGACCTCGTATTTTTTATTATTTGGCAGATATGCGCTGAGTTTTGCTTCCAATTATTTGAAAATGATATACGTGAAAAGGACGCCAGAATCAATAAAAACTGTTCATGTCGTTTCTAGTGCTCTCAAGGCTGTTTTAACCTGGCATTGCATGCGAACCCTTCAGGTTGTATTCTTTATTATTTTATTAGTTAATTACACTGATGATTCGTATGGTTTCAGTAAAGTAAACGGTTTGAGTACTCAGATTTACATGGTTTTGTGCTCTCAGTTTTGTAACAAGTTTGACTTTTCACCCTTTGATTTTGACTGTTATATAAGTCAAAGGATATTTTGGTCATTCCACACTAGTTTAACAATAAAGTTGATAGAAGTTACTTTTCTTTTATACTATCAAACCTGTTACTTTACTCAAACCATAAGGACCACTATGTAACTGAATCTTTTTTTTTCTGTAGTATTTACTAATTTTACAAAACTTTATAATATTCTAATGTTTTACTGATTTTGGGTCAGGAATGTCGGGAAGCCTGTGGCGGGCAAGGTTTAAAAACCGAAAATCATGTTGGCCATTTGAAAAGCGAGTATGATGTGCAATTGACTTTTGAAGGTGACAACAATGTTCTTATGCAACAGGTAATACAGTTGAAAAGTCACTAATTTTAAATGATTTTTATAACATTAATCGTTTTAACTATTAATAATATTTAAATTTTATGATTTATATATGTGAACTCAGATTAGCAAAGCACTATTGGCTGAATTTTTAGCAGCCAAAAAAAGAAACAAACCAATCAAAGGTTTGGGACTTGAACACTTGAATAAACCGGCCCCTATTATTCCTACTCATCTTACAAGTTCTACCCTAAGAACCGCTCAATTTCAGGTAAAAATAATATTATTATTATTATTAGTTTTATTTTTTTATTACTTTAATTAGCGTGTAAACACGCCTTACCCTTCGTGAGTTACTTGAGATCGGATCGCTTAAAACTCAAATTTAGCTGAGCTTAAACAAGTTCGAGCATGTGCTGTGCTGCATATAAATGTCACTTAAAAGGTTTTTTTTTTTCTAATTTTATTTTATTTATTTATTTATTTTTATTTTTGTTGCAGACGGAGATTTTTTGTCTTCGAGAGAGAGATCTATTAAATCGTTTTGTTACAGAAGTCTCACAGCACCAAGCTCAAGGGGAAAACAAAGAGCATATATTCACAGTGGTGAATATTCGTTACATTTTTTTTATTAAATATATATTTATTTTATAATTATAATTTTTTTTTGTTTTTGCATCGTCAGACATATCAAACTGCTGAGGATTTGGGAAGAGCTTTCTCTGATCGTTTAATTCTGCAAACGTATCTTGATGTTGAAGCAACCATACCAGAAGGTTCTTTGAAGGTAAACTTCTGTTTTATTAAAATTTAATACAAATTTTCATATTACGAAAATCATTTTGTTAAACACACTTTCTTTCAAACTTATGACATTTATACCCTTCCCTTATATATGCATCAGGATATGATAGTTAAGAGTGTAGGGAAAAAGAGAAGGGTATAATGGTCATATATAACGAGTATCTAATAAAATTGTTAAGTGTGAAATTCTGAGCAGCTTAACTGGTTATATATTAATTTTATTGATTGGTTAAATATGATATTGTGCAAGTTTTCAGATGTATTATTAAATTACCCTTGAATTGAGAAGTAATTATGTAGGTAATATGTTAAAAAGTTATGAGTATTATTGTGGAGTGTATTATGCAAGTTTTCAGGTGTTTATGTAAAATCACCCCTAAATTTAGAATTAATATTTTTTTAGGAAAATTGTTAAAAAAATGATTTTAATATTGTTGCTGAGTATATTAGGTTGAACGGTCACAGCATAATGCTCTTGTAGAATTTTTTTTAAATGGAATTTGCAAGTATTTTAAACAGAAAAGTATCTAATTTTAGAAGTAATTTAAAAAAATACTTATGAATATTGTTGCAGAGTGTATTAGGCTTAATGAGATCAATGTACACGACAATTGTGCTGGAAGAAGATGCATCGTTTCTTCGATACGGTTACTTATCAACCGACAATGCTGCAACGGTTAGAAAAGAGGTTATGAATCTGTGCAGTGAATTAAGACCACATGCACTCTCTTTGGTTTCTTCATTTGGAATCCCGGATGCTTTCTTGGCACCAATCGCCTTCAATTGGGTCGATGCAAATTCATGGTCTTCGGTTTGAAGATGATACAAATGCGGTGGTTAAACGCCTTGTTTTTCATAATTTATCTTTTAAATAAGGAGTCTTCTGTATGTTGTAAAATAAAGTAACATTTTACTTTTTTATGTTGGTGTCATAAATGGTTATTATCTTCTCTCTAATGTATACGAACAATCATGATCACCAAACCAGATTGAATTAGATTCATGATGATCAGTAAACTGGATAATATTACATTCTTGATGATCACTAATTTGGATAGTATTACATTCTTGATGATCACTAAATCGGAGGATATTCAAAGACAAAATTTAAGAAAAAGATTTAGGTTCGAGTTGTTTTGAGTCTGTAATTTCAAACTAGTACAAAGATATGTCTATTTTAAGTTTTGACTGAGTTGATTTGACCCTTTATTCTAGTTGTTTCATATAATAAAATAAATATGTGGGTAAATTGATTGGATGGTTCTTGTGATTAGTTAAATTTTACTTTTAGTCTCAACGTTTTAAAAAATTACTTTTATGGTCTCAAACGACGTCTTACATTTTATAACATATTTGATTCTTAGGACTAACACAAGTTATGACACATTCTTCCCAAACTTGATACCTAATAACCAAATTTGTTACAAAGTGTCATTTGTTTGGGACAATAAGAGTAATTTATTATACCTAAGGACCAAAATTAAAAATTTAGCAAACAACTCATGTTTAATATATAATATAAGATACGAGTATGTGAGGAGGTGCTTATATAATAAAAAAAACATTAGAAAATGCTATCAAGTGGAGTAATACCTTTATAGAATTTAATAACCTTTGATAATTCAGTAGTTCACTTGGCTCGTTAATAAACCTCGTGTACTCACATACTATTCTCTCATTAACCTTTATCTTTCAAAAGCCTAATTATACATTGATAGTATAATTTCTAATAATTAAATCATAGACATACAACACATAACTAGAAGTCTAGAACTAATAGTAAAGATTTAATGGTTGAATTAAACTTGTAAATGTTCATGTAATTAAATTCTTTTCTTTCTCCCGCCTTCGAATGAAAGAGGCTTGCTAAAATGCAAAAAGTTTCCTAATCCTTGTCCTATTGAAGCTTGTTCTAATTCATTAATTTTGTATTTAAGCATCTCGATTTCATTGGCAAGATCTTCGTCGCGTTGTTTCAAAGCCTTACATGATTTCAAAAGCATTGAGATTTTAATAAATTTAATCCAATAAAACATAGAAAAAGTAAAAAAATATACTAACCTCTAGTTCTTGTTTTCGAAGCGCTTCCTTCCTAGCTTCGGCTTTTGAACTCCTTTGGACTTCTAAGATAAGAGCAGTTCCTGCAACCTATATAGTTAAATCATTCAAGTTAATTAGTATCAGGTTTACATAATACACGTCTCCTATATAAATATATATATATATATATCTATTATTTCATAAAATAACTTGTAAATGGCATAACTCGTGAACTTTAAAAAGAATAGTTTAATGTGGCAACGCAGCATTTCTTTTTAATAACCGTACGTGATCAGACTTAGGTAAAACACAGCTTATATTTATTTTTGAAAAGTTTACATATAGTGAATATATGTATCCAAGAAAAACTTTTTTTAGGGATATTACAGTGAACACAAAGAGTTCTCCAAGAAGATCTGCAGCAGCTTGAACAGCTTTTTCCTCATTTAGGGGGCGAATAGCGGCATCTATTGCATGACCGTATATTCGCCTTTGCAACTTTGTTTTGAAACGATGATTAGCCTGTATGTTAATTTGGCATGATCAACAAACAAATGTAATGAAATATATAAAACAAAAATGAATCAACAAGCTTCAGTATAAAAATCATGAGAATCGCAAACATGAACAAATCTCACTTGGCTCGTTTAACCTTAAGAGAGCTCGGGCTCAACTGATTTCAAGCTCGAGTTTAACTCGTGAGTAGTTTTCAAGCTTGAGCTCTGCTCGGACACTATACTACTTGTTTAGTATTTATTAAGTATTTAATTATTTTATTAATAAACATTTAAACTGATTTTTATAAATATTTACTTAGTTATTTTTATATATAATAATAGTTATTATGTAAATATATATTCAACAAATCAAATAAAAGTGACACAAATAGCATGCTCGATTAGGCTTGCGAGTTGCGAGCCCAAATCAAGCACGACATGTGAAGCTTGGACTCAAACTCATTTAATAAATGAGTCCATTGTTTTGTCATTGTCATCCAATACAACTCGATGCACACCTTCCATCCTCTTATCTCCATTCTCATAATCCACATTGCATTTCTTAGATCCTTGATACAAGACATAAATTCAATACGCATTTGGTGTTTTCGATCTGCGCTCTGTCTTCACATGCAATCAACATATCATCTACATGCAATCAACACCCCTCTTTTATTCACCTAAACTTGACCAACGCGTAGTCACAACATGCTAGCAATATCTACCCTCTTCTACCCGTCGCAGTATCAATTCAACAATAATTGCTCCATTTAGTACATACATACTGCGGCTTCTTATTCTCCACAACAAAATAATATACCGCACGATCACCTTTTCCATTTTCAGCTTTCACAAAGTGACCAAAATATTCAAATGCAGCAACTATAAAACTCTTTCTTAACTTTGGTACATCTCTTAATCTTAGATCTCAACAACACCATTGTTAAGAACTATATTCAATGACTTCAAATTTGCTCATAAAAACTTAAAGACACCAGTTTAACTATGTTAACACAATGCCACCACTTCTTCCTTCATTCATTAGCAGGATTACACTTTCTAAGATGTGTTTAGAATTCTAATTTCATTAATAAACTGGGCACCATAAAGCAATCCAACGAATTGGGTATCTTAAAGAAACCCTATTGTGTCTAAACAAAGAGATACGAGATCAATCTCACAACTATGTCACAATTTCGGAAACAAAATTTGCTGAATTTGTGCAAAGTGATCTAATGTGCTCATGTTTCCAGCTCAGGGTGACACGTATCTTGAAATCAAACTCAATAAATTCGGGAATTCGACAAGAATTGAAGAACATGATGAGTAATTAAAGAACGTCAGTACGTTACCTGCGCAAAGTTGATAATGGAGTGGCGGAACTGAGGATGACGACCAGCTTCTTTCTTGATTCGTTTGGCGATTGGTTTGCAAAATGTTTTGAGAGCAAGTGTACCGAGTTTCGCGAAAGGTAATATCATTACTCGGAAGTATGATGCGTACCAAGTGTTTGATCTTTTGCCGCTGAGAGTGACAGTAAAATCGACGTTACAGCAAAGAAAACAAACTCCGACGAGTTGGTTTGATTAGATTTTCATGGGTCGGAAGAATCCAACTTCATCAAGTGCATTACGCAATCTTATCCAATGATTGCATCATCAAATCCAAGTTTTTGTTAGAGAAAAATTGTAAATTTGGTCCTTTATGTATTAGTAAACTTTCAAATTTTTAAGTTTAGTTTTTATAATCAGAGAAATTGTACCGGACCTACTTTACGAGTAACAAACTAAATCTTTCATTTGACCAGTGTTAAATATTCGGTTAACTTTTAAGGATCTTGAAAATTCCATCATTCATATATAAGATTCATAAAGGACCAAAAGTGGGTTCTTTATTTAAAATGGTAGTTTAGTAACTTTGCGATCGGTTAATTGAATAACTAACGTTTATTAGTCCAAAGGTCCTAATTATTACAAATCAAGTAAATCATGTACAATTCATGTAGTTAATAAAGTTAAAAGTTACAATGTGGTTTTCACTTATAAATAAAGGACCAAAACAATGTTTTCTTCTACTTATTTTTTAATAAACTTTAAAAAGGGTGACGAAATTACCTCTAAAACCATCCTTTTAAAATATATATATATATATATATATATATATATATACTAGTTGGATACCCGCGCGATGCAGCGGTGACGACCATTTATTACGTGTTACTCGTTTCTGTTAGGTTTTAAATCATCTAATGATATATTGTATAGTACGTCTTTTAGTTTATTAATCATAAAATCAGTGTTACATATGTGTAGTACATTTGAGAAAATACGTACAAAAATATATCTAAGCTTTAGTGTGGGCATTTGAATAACATAACATAGGAGATGATCAATGATCTATTAACGCCTAACAAAATATCTCGTTATGAACACAAGCAA
>WOUH02000015.1:9098017-9119679 GCA_009936405.2 Stevia rebaudiana
ATCATAAATCATAATTCATAAACATGACCAAAGTGAGTGTTTGGAAGCTAGAATAATTATAACTTACTCCCATATACACACATCCAAACAACCCTACCAAGAATGATCGACCAACAATTTAAAATGGGTAGATGATGCTAGTAGAACATTTGACCAAGTTTATGAATTTCATTTGATTCAAGTAGGAATAGTTCTACATAAAGCACAGAATCAAGTGTATATCAATCATGACAGCTTTAATTTAGCATAAATGTTGTGAAACAGAAAGCATAAGCTTAAATGAAACCAAAAACATGTTCCATATTACTGAAATCCTAGTCAAACTTGAAGACAATTATATTCTACCTTTTCATTTCGGTTTTATCCTTTACCAGAGACAACAAATATGTAATGTAAATTATTAAATTACCCAAAATTTGAACAATTGGAGTTCATATACAAAGATTTTACATCACCTGTTGCTAAATTTGATGATGAACATGATATGAAATACAAATACATTAGTAATTTTTTGTTACTACACAAATGACAAAGTAGAAAGAAAATAACATTTCAGTAAGTTATATAAAACAATGGAGTAAAGATGTGTGGGAAAAGAGTCAGAATTGAGGCAGTGTTTGGTATGCATGAATAAAGGTTGCAATGAAATGAGTCATTACGTTTTAATGAAATAAGAAATGTGATTCCTTCTCATTTAATTATTTTGTTATTCTTTTGGCGAGAGTGTTTTTATTCATTTCTTTTCTTAGTAAATGACCCGATCAATTATATAACCTATGACTAGACTCATTACCGATCAATGATCCAAACCATGACATGACTCATTACCTAACCCATGATCTAACCATGACCCGTCCCATTATTTGAACCATAACATGACTAATGACCCAAGCATAACTCGAACAATGATCCGACATATGACCTGACCCATGATTCGAACCATGAACCAATGCAAGAAGCGATCCACTACCATACCATGACCTAACCCATGAATCGACCCATGAGCCGAATACATAGCCCGGTGATTGCAAAGACCCATGGCCCGAAACATGAGCTGACACATGACCCACGACCTAAACCATGACTCAACCCACAACATGAACCATGAGTCGACCCTCGACCCACTACCACGACCCAGCCATGACCCGACCCACAACCTAAACCACAACGCAACGCAACCCATGACCCAAACAATGAATAAACTTATGGCTCGATCCATGAGTCGACACATGACCTACCACCCACCATGACCAGAACCACAACCCATAGCCCGATCCATGATCTCAACAATGACCTATGAATTGTATTTCATTCCTTTATCTATTTATGTCTACCAAGCAATATGAAGTAACAATTCATTCCATTACCATTGATAATCAGGCATGACAATAAAATGATAATCCTCTATTTAATTCCCTTGAAACGTTATGGACGAAAATTGTTAAGACTTGAAACGTTAGGAACTGTTTCTACTAACAGTGGAATGAAACTATTAGATTATGCAAACCTCAAGGATAATATGTGCAGTTTACTATTTTAAATTTATAAGATAAATATTTAATATGATTAATGTTCATACAAAAAGTGAAAAAACACTATCTCGTGTGAGTACCTAAACCACAACTTAATAAAATTCAAACATTTCCCATTTTATGTTATTTTTTGAAACGAATTGCACAATTGAATCATAAATTTTCTACTCTTTGAAACGAGTATAATGAAGTCATATTAAAAAGAAAAAAACTACATATATACAGTATGATGATAATTTACAAATTAAACATTTTCAAATTTATATTTGTATTTTTATAAGAGATTTATTCGGGGTGATCAAAATAAGATGTAGGGGTGTTGAAAATAATTGAAACTCGAAAAAACCGGATGTTTGAATCGTATCCGAAACCTGAAAAAAAAAAAAAAAACACGATTCGAAATAAGATTCGGATTATTTGGATTGATTTGGATGGGATAATGCGATTTTAGATTCGAATGGAATCGGATTTCGAATTGATAGATTTTTTTTTCAAATCGGATATTCGAATATTATCCGAATAAATTGTTCGTATACAAATTTTTAGGTTTTTCGGTTTTTCGGTTTATTCAGATTATTCGGATTGATTCGTATCGGATTATAGGATTTTAGATTCGAATCGGATTTGAATTCAAAATTTTCAGATTTGAATAACCCAATTCAAATAACACGAATAACTCAAAATCCGACTCAATGAACACCCCTTACTAGTAATTTGAGCTACTTTACGCATTTCCTATATGTGTTTTTTTATGTATTTATGTGTATTACAAGTAGCTGTACAAAATAAAAAAAATGTATACTACATACATGGAGTATATTACAACTGTCGGCATAAATTTTTATTTTTATTTTTTTGATATTGCTTCATTATAATTGTTTAAAAGAGTATAAAATTTGTGATTTAATGGTGCAAAAAGTTTTAAAAAATAATAGTGTATGAAGAAATGAGAAACGTTTAAAGTTTACTTAAATATGATTTTTTTGTTTTCTCGCATTAAAAATGATTTTTCTCATTAACCAACCCCTACATAGATAATAACAAATTTAAACAATTTTCAAATTTAAATCAATTTTATAATGCAAGATAAAATTAAAAATATATAAAAAATTGGCGTGTTGTCATGTGTCATTATTTGTAATCATTTATTATAGTGATATGTAAAATAATCTGAATACCGATCAGTTACATACTAGAACGTTTTGTTTTTTTTTTTCTTTTTGTTTTTTTTGTATTTTTGTTTCGCTTATAGTAGTAGACAACCATAAGTGCTTTTACTTTGTTAAGTATTTTGACTTGACCGAAATACCTTTATTTTATAACTAATAAATATATTAAAATTTAATTATCAGTAATACTGTGTCTCATTCTAACCAAAACCCACTCTACGTCTCTACCCCAAACCCAACCACCACCACCACCCAAAACAACAACATACACCTTTCGACAGATGATATGTTGGCTGCCGTCATAAGGGTAACGGTAGATTAATAACACATGCAATAATCCGTAACAGATGTGTTATCTATTGGACTGACTTTTAAGGCCCATATAGGCCCATTAATGATGTTTGGCTCAATATAAGGCCCAATCCTTTAAATGTAACCTTAGATATGTTCATGGCCGGCCCTGAGCAGAGGCGAACGGGGCGCCCGCCCAGGGCCCATTTCTTCAGGGGGCCTATTTCCGTGATGGTGGTGGCGGTACTGGTGGTGAAGGTTTGGATCTAGGGTTTGGGTTTGGGTTTAGAGAGGGAGATATATGTGGGGCACAATAGCGTTGGTGGGGTGAAGTATTGTCAATCAGAGATAATAGAAGAAGAGAGTAAAAAACTGAAACTGGATGACTGAACATTTTTTCCGGCGACATATCTCAGCTTCGGTCAATGTTACGTAGAGAGAAGAAAGCACAGAGAGAGAAGGATAAGAATTATATAACTCTCCTTTTAAAATATTTGTTTGGTGTTTACGGGGAAAAAGAAAATAAAAGCTAGCACCATTTTTAATTCTCCTATACTTCTAGGAAAAAGAAAATAAAAGCTAGCACCATTTTTAATTCTCCTGACACACTTCTGAATTTACTTCATTTTAATTTGATTATTATAATTGAAAATGTGTATCTTAATTCGTTAATTTATTTTTGGTTTTATTTAGGCCCCTTTATTTATATTTATAGACAATTTAATTAGATTAACATTTGTGAAATTATTAAATTATTTGATTTATATTATATAAATAAACTATAAAAATGAGGTATTTTTAAATGGTTTCACACATAACTTAGGTGAGTGACAGTCTTATATTCACTTTCCACATATATACATATACACTTTATGGTTTAAGTTATGGAGAACCTGAGCTCGAGTGTTAATGTACATTTGCTAACGTAGCTTTTTTTCTTGTGACCCATCGGTTAAAAGGTTCTGGTTCCGCCACTTAGTATTGTGGTGTGGTTTTTTCAATGGCCGGATCAAGGAGTAAAATAGCAATTTTTATACTAATTGATGAAAATAGTTACTCTTAACAAACCTCAAGGAGCAAAAGAGAAGTTTACTCCCAAATATTTATGTCGACCGACGACCACGCAAATATATATTCCTAGTTTCATCACTGTCGAGGGCCCATCGTTTGTACCTGCCCCGGGCCTCAAAAATCTCAGGGCCGGCCCTGCTGGACCAGATGGGATATTAAAATTTGGTTACAATTTTACAATTAAGAATTTAAGATCAATTAAAAATCAACACGAGATCGTGTTAGGGTCGGCTTAGGTAGTTTACTAGGACCAAAGTCATTTGTTGGAGACGTTACCAAAAGTGAAAATTAAATTACAATGTTCTAGTCTCGTGAATAACTTCTAGAATGCAGCTTGCCAAAATTGTCTGAAACGACTCAGCGTCCCCTATGCTCTATTCAAAATGTTATTATAGTTGATTAATTCAATATTTATTTATTTATGAAATATTATACAGAAAATAATAATATCGGTGGTTCATTTCAGTCCATATTCACATAAACATATACTAAGTTATTGTCTTTTTTTTTATATGATATAGATATCCAACTTAATCGTTTAACACCTACACGAGCCATATTCAATAAAATCTCGTTTATATATACACAAATGCATCAAACCAAACCAATTCTAGAGATCTTACCTAGAAAATACTTAATTATATATTAAACAACAAACTCATAAACCGTTTAAACTTACCCTTAAATCTATGATCATTTATTGACAATTAGACTTCAATCCTCAATTATATAAAAAAGACATGATTTCAACACTTTGTTATTATTAAAGTACACGTCCTATGCTTATAATTAATATCTTGTTCATCTTGGGAGTTTTCGAAACATAAAATTTAGATAAGAAATGATTTTATCGACCCTAAACCAAAAATAAGACCACCAAATTAATAAGTGTTCCTAATTGCTGGCTGCAATGGAACCAAAAGTCAGCCGCCATCAAATATCAACGCATTTTCAATGACATTTTTCTGTGGTCTAAATCCCCAAAATTAATAAGAAATACTATGAAAGTAAGAAACGGGTGGTTTTTTGAGTTAATGGGTCGAACTCGATGTGTTCAAAAGTTTGACATAGACTTACATGCACATATAAAATTCATGTCAAACACATGAAAATAAACACGCAACACATGTATTTGCAAGGTTGATATGAGCACAACCCATAGGTTAGATTTTTAATTTATCCTTTTGCAATTTGCATAATAAACTTTAGTTTTCAAACTCACAACCAAAAATACAAATACATTGATATAAAATATGATATTGTTTTCCTTAAAAGATATTTCATAAAATATTCAATAAATCTAACTTATGAGTTATGACATAATATTTCTTTTTTAGTTATAACAATAAGAGCATTCACATTATGTTCTCTAAATTTGGTGTGAATGTGTTCTCTGTATTATAGAGATTTATTGAAAGTGGTTGTGAATGGAAGAATATAGAGAAATTGATAGATTCTCTAAGTATAGAGAAGTGGAGAGAGAAAATGTAGTGATTTTGTAAATTGAATAGGAGAGAGAAAGGTAGTGATTTTAAAAAAAGTAATATTTTATTGAATATGAAAGTGGTTGTGAGTGGATGAGAGAAAAGATAATGAAAAGGGTATTAAAAAGTATTATTTAATTGAAAATGAGAGAGAAAAAATTATTATTTTAAGTGATTTATAGAGATGAGGATGGAGAAGCTAATGTGAATGCTCTAAGCAAGTTAAATGGATGAACCCGTGACCCTACCAAGTGGCCCGAACATATTCGTGTAACTAACAAATTTTACACGTTTGTTAGAAACTAACCAAACTCATCTTATATAAAAGTGGATGTTAGATTCGTTTCATTGAAATGTATTCATTGCAAGATTTTAGAAATTTGGCTGATTGTGTGCTCATTTCAAATCCACCTAATTTAGGTGTATTAGTCATGTCGTTTTACATAGATATGTAATAAGTTTTATCGAGTTTATGCTTGAGCTTGAGTTTGTTTAAGCTCGATTTTGACACTTTTAATATACAATGACTTGAGTTCCACTCTTTTCGAGCTCTAGTCTAAAGCCCAAAAGCGACTAGGGAATAGTTTTTCTAACTCGAGTTCGGCTTGAGGTTTGTTTCGTTTATTATTTATGGCAAACAAAATAATTATTATTATACGTATTTATAGTTAAAAAATCTATATAACATATATATATGATATTTATTAATTATATATTTATTGTGTGGAAGAAAAAGTATTAATAGAGAAAAATAATAGGTTCACGAGCCACTGATGCTTAATAGATGTAATTTGAGCCGGGTCTTCTAAACTATGCGGTATACGTTGTTGAAAGGGGCATGATTGGGGCCTACCACACCCAACATACCGCCCTCCATAGGCGTGGTTGGGGCGTGAAGGTGCGGTGTGTGGTCTGATCCACGACGAATGAAACTCAATTTTTTGACCGTTTGTTGATTTCGAGGTCGAGCGGACCGTTTGAGAATAATAATTAATAATAATAATATAAATAATAATTAATAAAACCCAATCAAACTCATATATAAATCCATCTAAACCATATAAAACACACCCATTTAAATTCTCAAACACTCTTAAACTAGCGACGATGATGACTTTTTCGTAGAAGCCGTTGTTCCCACAACCGCGTTTGTCACTCAGCAAATTCAGAGACCAATTGTACGTACAAGAGAAAAATTAAACGGAGACCATATTTCTACTCACCAATGACTAGTTGGCAATTACTTTTGCCAGAACTAGACATATGGCAATGATCATTTTGCACGGCATTTCGTCTGAGTCGAGATCTTTTCGCGCAAATACGTTATGATTTGAAGGAAAAATATGAACTTTTTCAAAGAAGGTTTGACGGAAGAGGTAGACTTGGATTTTCTGGACTTAAAAGATGTACAACCGTGACACAATTAGGATACGACACCTGTAGCGACTCATGGAACAAGTATCTTCAAATGTAAGCAAGAACCACATGTGAGAGTATCTATAAAATTTGTAAGGGTATAAAATTGCTATTCTTAAACTAAAATTAAATTTTATTTGTAAAATATATTCTCATTTTTTATTAAAAAGGAACGTGTAGGTGTCATTGTACTTTATGTTGATCGCTATTTTTCAATATTAATGATTTTTTATATTATTAGCGGTTTTTTTTTAATTTAGAAACAAATTTAAAAATTAAATCAATTATTATCGACCCACACCAACCTAAAATGCATTTCTACCCCAAGTGGGTGAAAGTGATTGCCTACGTGACACAACCACCTATCAATCCATCCACTCAGGCACTCACCATATATATCCTATGGTCTTATTAAATATCGGTTTAATTTATATTTAAACTCAAGCTTGTTCAAGTTCTAACTTGATTTAAATTCTCTATAAATTAAGCTCGAATAGTTTGAAATTTTGCATCTTATGCACTCTTTTGCAATTTGCACTCACTCTTATCTCTTCTTTAGATATTAAAACATTATTAATCCTTGTGTTATACATCAAGGATTCTGTCTTATTTGATATTTATATGTACCTTATTTCCTCAAGGGAGATTAGATTAATATTAAATTTATCATTTACAGCGAACTCTTTTGTTTTACGTTTGGGCGTTTCTTCCTCTGTCGGCTGTTCTTGTTGACCCAAATTTCTGTTCACCAATCCTCTCTCCAATTTCAGGTACATTTAATCGACATTTTGTCTTTACAACCCATTTTCTCTCAAGGGTCTATTGATTTGACCGAGATCGAAGGTCCATTTGGTTGGCGTTTTGCATTCTTGTTTTTGGTTTGCATAGTTGATCAATCATTCATCTCTGGTGTTTTTGTCTGTATGTAAGTAAATTTCGATCAAGATCACTATATTGTTGCTGTTTCTCTTTCAGACAATTCATCAAACACCTGTCAGGCACTTTGTTTGTACTAAAAACTTTTTTTCACTTCAATCGCTTCTTGTTTCTTCTAATTAGACTCCTGGTTGATCATTTCACATGGATTTTGGTTCTACCGTTGAAGTTTCGTTCAAATAGCAGTTGGATTTTTGTGTTTTTATTGGGTATTATCATCTTTATACATATTATATCTTCTTGAACTTCTTTCAGACAATTCATCAGACACCTGTTAGGCACATCTTCGGCTCTTAAAATTTTGATTTTTTTCACTTGAATCGTTTCTTTTTTCCCTCTAATTAGATTCCTGATTCATCATTTCATCTGGGGTTTCCTTCGTTACCTGAGATTTCATTCAAATAGTAGTCAAATTATAGTTTTCCTTATTGCGCATAATCATTCACACATATTCATCATCTTCAACAAGGTTATAAGTGATGAAAGGGAAATTTGGATCATCAGGAACTGATTTCCTGTTAAACACAGGAGCCAAAATTCCCGCCATAGGGCTTGGAACATGGCAAAGTGGTGGTGATTTCTGTTCAGAAGCAGTTAAAACAGCTTTATCAGTTGGATACCATCATATCGATTGTGCGCACTTATACGGGAATGAAGCTGAAGTTGGTGAAGCTTTAACTGAGTTCTTTAAAGGTACAATCAAAAGAGATGATCTTTTTTTGACCTCTAAGATTTATTGTACCATGAATTCGATTAACAAGATTGAAAATTCGGTTAGAGTTTCTCTTAAGAATCTTGGGATATCATATTTGGATCTTTATTTGATGCATTGGCCCGAGAGTTCAGCTTTTGGTGATGCAACTGACCCGCCTGCAAATTCGGGTTCTGAATATCGACAGTTTTTGAGTAAGTTGAAAACAGCATGGAAAGCAATGGAACGGTTGGTTGAGTTGGGTCTTGTTCGGGCTATTGGGGTTAGTAATTTTAATATTCAACAGATGAAAGAATTGCTCAAATTTGCTAAAATTATACCCGCGGTTAATCAGGTTGGCTCATAAATATATTTCTTTTGTTTGTTCGTTATTCTTACATCATTGACAAATGTAGGGTAGATGGATTTCTTGTTGTTAAATGATTAAAGAGCTTGTTTTCATCATGATTAATTGATTAGGTCTTATGATCTCCTTAAAAATGAGAAATTTGGGTTAGAACATGATTCGACTCACAGTTTTGACCTATTTACTTGTAATTAGGTGGATTTGACTTGTGTTTGAGTCAACCATATCATATCAGTCGGGTCAAAAAAGGTAGCTAGAATCAGAACATGTCAAACGGGTCAAATGGGTTGAAAGTTAGTTAACGCCTATTCTTGATGCATTGTTTCGTACAATTTTCTAAATCTGTTTATTTAAAGACAGATCGTTATTTCAGTAATCTTGTTTGCATAACTATAATCATAATTGACATATTCCTTTTTCATAAGAATGAAAAAAATGTTAGCGGGTCAAACCAACTCGCGCTGACTTGTTTTACCCGTATTTAAAATGACCCGTGTCAACCTGAATCTGTTTTGACCCATTTCCATCATCAATATTGAATTTTAGGTTGAATTACATCCATTTTGGAGGCAAGATGAACTTGTAAAATTTTGTCAGTCAAAATTTATACATGTATCTGCTCATACGCCTTTGGGGGTACCAACTTCAGCCCCTAAACCATCTGAAAGCGGGTCAAGTGAAGAAGATGAACCCGGAACACCGCGTATATCTTTTCGACGGTCCAGATCGGTTCACGGGCCAATGCTTAAACTTTCGGTTGTTGCAGAAATTGCAGACCGACATAAAAAGACTCCAGAACAGGTACATTTGGCTTATTCGTTTTGCAAAAAAATATATTTTGGATTGATATATATATTACATGTTAATTTAAGAGTTTGAAGAAAATATATGAATTATTTGATCATGTAAAAGGTTACACCAACGTCTTAAGGTAGTGCTTGGTATGCAGGAATCGAATAGACCATTCTGACATAATGAGTAATTACATATTTGCCCTTTAACCGAGAACTGAGTAATTATGTATTTGCCCTTTTTGCTTATAGATACTAGAAAGGAGTAATTACTTAGTTTGATAAAAATGTTATAACTTTTGGTTAAATGTCATAAATGCCCTAAAACCGAGAAAAAAATTAAGACAATTGTAGATCAAGATTAAGCTATGATTATGAAGAAATTATTATGTGCTAAAAAGTCAATACTTTATCTAGAACAACAGAAAATCAGAACTCATTTTTTGCATGTGTAATTACACATTTGCCCTTGCTTATAATGAAAGCACTGATCACATAGTTTAATAAACATGATTGACTTTTGGTCAAATATCAGAAATGTCATAAAATAAAGGAAAATACCAAAATTAAGCTATGATTATGAAGATGCTAATATGCTTGAAAAAACTTAAATATTCTTTGGAACAACTGAAATATAGAAATAGATCTTGTATGTATAATTACATATTTGCCCTTGACCCGTAGGTTATTTTACGATGGGGTCTCCAAAGAGGAACAAGCGTGCTTCCATGCAGCGTGAAACCCGAGAGAATAAGAAAAAACATTGACATATTTAACTGGAGTTTATCAGACGATGAGTATCAACGGTTGAACCAGATAGAACCGCAGGTGTGTTTGTTTGGAAATGGTCCATTGGATACCATCTCAGAGGACCATGGTTCGATCTTTGGAAGTGGGCCGCTTCAAGCGGTTCATGAATCTGAAGATGATGTTGAGTTCAATTCATGATCGATGATGGTACGCGTTATTAATATGAATTTAAATATATTGATTTTGTAATATTATTATGTTTGTTTGGATGATGAACTAGTAGGATCTAAATGTTGATTTGGTGGATAAGTGTGCTTTGAAGATTTGTTATGTATATTGTACAAAAGTTCTTGTGGGACATTGTTGATGTTGATGCATTGTATTTTATTTTGTTTTGTTTTATATTATCAATTTATATGTTTTGAGCAACATGATTTGATAAAGTAGTCAAACAATGACATTTGTTTAATATTATTTGTATAGAATTTCATCAATACAAACATGTACTTTATAACTATTAAAGTCATAATTTTTTTTTTTTGTCTAGAACCAACATAATCATCATCTATACTTAACGTGATTCTTGATCCATCTACCTCACTATTATTTTGTCTCCTTGACCAAAGTATATTTCAGAGTAAATGATTTGATTTTCAATTTTGGAATTTTATTTTTATTTTTATTTTTTTGCAATTATACTCTTTAACGACCCAAGCGAACTTTATCTTGAGCTCGAAAACTTAAAAACAGTTTAAATTTAAGTATTTAACCTGAAATCAGCTTGCATAAATCATGTGTACGCTCGATAGATAAAGTAATAAAGAAAAAAGATCTTGTTACACATGAATAGATAGAAAATAAAAGGTTCGTTGTTTTTGACACACATAATTAGATATAGTAATAAAGAAAAAAATATCTTTTTACATCTGAATAGATAGAAAATAAAAGGTTTGGTTGTCTTTCACACACATAATTAGATATTAGATATAATATTAAAGAAAAACTATCTTTTTACACATGAATAGATAGAAAATAAAAGGTTGATTGTTTTTTTTGGACACACAATTACGTTTTTTTAATTGACTTTTATTCGAGTGTCTAAAAGCTACACCATCTATATCTCACTAGTTCAGGCAAAAACTCACCGTTATTGTGATAAAACCCATTAAAGTTGGGATTTGACCCCGTTTTGTTAAGTAAGACTAATGGTTCTTAATACTATTATGAGTTACGAGTTTTCTTTGTGTAAGCGTGTTTGCATCATAAAAACATGTAGAATAAAAATCACGAGAATCTATCTCTTACATGTATATGTGCAATTTTAAGATTACCTTGATGAACCCTGGTAATTTCGGTCACATATCCAACTACAAAATTGTCACATAGACGTCAGGTACCCAAAACTTAATACTCAATACACCTTAATAAGGTGACTTGAAATAATGAATACTCGACTACAATTCTAATAATTCTATCTTTCTTACAATTTCAACATCTATTTACTATGTTTTATATAAATTATATATTTATTAACATATTTGGTAAACGGGTTCAAGAAATTGGATGGATATCACCTAATTCCATACCCGTTACAAACAAAACTTGTAATTCTAATTTCGCACTGTCCTATTTCATCAGGTTGTGTTTTTTTGTTCATCTGTAATTCAATATCCACAACATAAAAAAAATAAGGAAAAAAAAAAAACAATACAAAAAAAAACAAAAACATATATATTATGCTTTTACATCTATCATGTTTGCAAAAAGATCAACTAAAAGTCTAAAATAGAACATGAAATGGAGTTACAAATTCGCCAAATAGGCGAAGAGACAACAGATCACGACTTACAGGTCATCATAGTAGTTGCTAACTTATTAGCTAAAATCACTACAAATTAAGATCTTTATTTTAGACACCAAAATCTAACACAATATACCTTTCATTAGGGTAATAATGACCCAAATCTTTTTAGCTTTCCAAAAATGGGATCTGTAAGAATCTTCTTTAAGATCGGGTTTGGACCCGAATCAGTAATCGGTACAAATTTGCACAACCCGTAACAATTTAATTTACAACACGTTTAATTCTGTATTTTGCAGTCAAACTTGAATAATTCCTGGTTAAAACTCTGGCTCTTGCTTCACATACATCCCATTTGATGACTCAAACATTATTCTCTGAAAATATCAAGATAGATGATTAAAAATAAAAATGAAAAATTGACCCGTTACCCAACCTGTCTTTTTTATGGTATTAAATTATCAGAATTATTAAAATTAGTTCTGCTGCTGTTTGAAGTTGCACTAATAAGATATTCATTTGTTTTAAGTGTTTGATAATTTATGATTGTTTACTAAATAAATAAATACATAAGCAGCTGGTTAAATGTGCATTTTGAAAGTAATTATATTGTAATTAATAATTAAACTTTACATAATTACCTGGTTTTTAGGGAGCAAAATTCTATGAGCAAGATCTTCATTTAGTGATACAGGAAATGGAGGCCCGGGTATATACCTCATGCTGCAATTTATTTAATTTTTTTTACCATTAGCTATGATAAAATTAATATTTTACAGTAATAATTAATAAGTTAATGGACATATCCCATACTTGTTTAAAATGGTGGTTATATTGTCCTTCGTGTGGCTGAAGAGGTAAATATTGTCTTGTATCTGCTCATGAAATAAATTGTCAAATAAATATAAAAAATTAGCTTAGAAACAGAATTCTTTTAAATATAAATGTACTAAATTTAGAAATAATTACTTACATTCATTGATGAAATATTAGCTGAGATCTGACCAAGAATTTGGTTGTTTTGTTCAACTAAGTGCTTTATTGAGCCACTTAAAGCTGCATTAATGAGTAGAAAAAATGCATACATTTGTGACTAAATTACAAGTACATTATAAAGATTATATAGATGATTCATGAACATAATCATTTTTGGATGTGTTATATTTATATAGCCATATAAAAAATAAATTATCCATTAATCATGAGATAGTGTATATAATTTTACTCATGTATGAGACTTTTTTCCCATTAATGACTAAAATAATAATATAAGTGACACCGTATCATGTATATATTTAAGCGAGTAAAAATAAATACGCGATAAAAGATTCACGTATCACATACCTATATTATCAAATTTGTTCTGACATGACTATAGAGGTATAACACACTTTGAAAATATGTTACTTTTGTGATTTTCTATTTATTTAATTATGAAATATTCAATATAGTTACCTTCAAAAGTAATATTGTCAATTTGAACCCGATTATTCATGGCGATAGAAAATGGAGCCACATTGAATTTTGGAACTGATGATGACACAACCAAATTATCCTGAAAACATAATAATCAGAATGCAAATTTATCTAAAAACTGACATTGTTTATGGGAAGAAAAAGAGATATTTTTCAGGTTTGGTTCATAAAGTTAATAAAGTTTTCGACTTTAATTTCTACAAGCAAGTTGTTAATAATTATATAGAAATTAATGATAAAAGACCAACAAAATCACTCATATTCTAAAGGTGGCAAGATCGGTGGATCAAACAGGTTGAATAATGGGTTATATTTATGGCACATTTGAAACAGGCGGGTGGGTCGGGCTGGGTTGACCCATTAACACCTTTTTTTTCCATTTAAATAAATATTAATGAGTTTATTATGATTATAAAAATTTATAATAATAGTCTTGGTGCATGAAGTCCTGCTTGACCCGTTTGACCCACTCAGTCATCCTGAGTGATTGTGTGATCTTGCTGTTCTATTTAACGTATAAAAATATTTTATATATAATTATATTTATTGTTTAACTCAACTAACCTACATGCTTTCTTTATTTTTTGAGTCATTTGAGGTAATAACATAAAGACTGAATAATAAATATAGTGGCAAAACTTACCTTCTTGTCTTTTAACTTTTTCGCCATATGCGGTTCATCTTGTTTCCTTCGTTTTCTCTGCAAAGATCTCACATTATTAATTATTATAACAGTAAAAAGATTAAAATAATCACTTGGTTATATTAAATTGGTAATACAGTGCTAACATTGATGTTAACCTTTCAATTGTTTGACCAGTTTCCTATTTAGCTAAACTTCTTTTATTTTACCCATTTTGACCCGCTAAATTGTTTAATATAACATTACTTAAATCGACGCTTTTCTAAGTAAATGGGTCAAAATTTCAACTGTATGATCCGCCCATCAACATGACCACAAGAATCTATCTATAACAAAGTGTAACTATGACCATGTGGCAAGAACGAACTTTCAAAATTTTAATCTAATTTTTAAATCTTAACCAATTAAAGGCAATCAAGATACACACACACACACAGACACACATATACAGGGTTAGGATAAAATGGAAACCTAAATTCAATTAAAAACCTAAGAAACCCATATGAATTTTTTTTAAAGAGTAGGTTTAATACCTATTTTCGTCACTTTTTATAAATAAAAAATAAAAAAGCGTTGAAGACTTTTTTTTAGTTTGCAAAAATATGAAAAAAAAAACGTTCTCGTATGGATCTGATGGGTGTTCAGACGATTTTCATATGTAACATATATGTATTTTACTAAAAATGTTTGTTTTAAATTAAAAACAACATTTTTAAATATTTACTCGGCGCTTTTTATTTTTTTTCACCAAAAGTCATAAAATTGAATGTAGAGTTCAAAAAATAAATAAAAAATAAATAATGTTAAATATGTAAATACGGGTTTCATGGTTATACATTCCATATATATATATATATATAGAAAGAGAGGGAGAAGCTTACCGCCATCCACCGACACCTCATGGCAACGTCACGAACAGTTTTATCATTCAATGTGGCAGCAATCTTGATATATCTCATGATACTGGGTTCATCAGCAAATCTGCATATATTTTAAAAGGTCATATGTATATAACTTATAAAAAAGAAATAGCAAAAAGCGCTTATTGGAAATAAATTGTAACACTAGGTACATATAATTACAAGATCCATGATTTTTCCATTTAAATAGAATACACATGAAGCAACTTTCTCTGCACAATCTTATCCAAATGAGGTTGAACAAATTACAATAATTGCAATAAACAAATTTTGTGTGAGTTTGTTAATACTCTCCATATTAGTTTACTTAGTAAATTAAACAATAATCATATCTCCATAATCAATTATGTATGATAGTCTTTCCATGATTAAAAGAGTTAAAAAGTAATAATAAACCAACTATGAATTAACTCCAGAAGTCTGTGTGAGATACATTTTAGCATGTTTGATTTACTACAAATTATAGGTTAAATTAAACATCATTGGATATAATCTGCCTCCTAAATGTGCAAGTAGGCCATTTTGAAGAGACTCGTGTCTATTGTAAGCAGACAGATTTTGTTATTCATTAATATTTCCTTTATGTTAAAAATAAAAAATAAAACATTTGGGCCCTATTAGAGTTGTTGCAACTTGCAAGTATTGTTTCTAGAACACAATCCTTAATCGTTAATTGTTACCACAAAACTCATTGGACCCCATCAGTACTCTGCTAACCAGTGGGGTCAGGTAAAACACAGCTTTTGCTGGACAGGGGCGTTTTAGGGATTTAAAGGCCGAAAACCATAGGAAGCTAGATTTGAAACTAGATCACATTTAATTTTGGTATCCAAATGCAAATTCAAAAACTTGCTAGAAATACTGTTTTAGATGCTGAACATATAAAAACACATTTTTTAGTCACTTTAAGAGTTTAAGTTAATCAAATATATATTCATACATAGAGGTCCCTCAACCCGATTGGAAATATATTAAATTAGCATGTAATAACATGAAATACAAACTTGAAACAAAATACCTACATTGAAAGACCTTCTTCCAGCTTTTGTTGTTCTTCAGCAGACCAATCAACCGCCAAACCTGCATCATGCTTCAATCCTGAACCAGAATCACCAAGAACAGAACCACAAGAATTTCCAGATTGTGTGAATCCTGAATTGTTGTTTGATGTACTAGAATTCCCCAAAAATCGTGTGCTTGTTGTTGCTGTAGTATTATTCATTTGATTGTAATGACCCATCATAATCGTCTCAGATGTGCTGTTTACAGCACTCGATTGAAATGAAATCGCGTGTCGATTCAGAGCAGAACCCAAGGTTTGATCATAGTGAAAACCAGTATTCATGATTCAAATTTGGAAACGTATGACCTACCAGATTGAAAACCCTAGATTCGTTGATCGACAACAAGAACTCATAATAATCAGATCAAAACTATCATTAATATCATGACCTTTGAATCCAATGGATATGTACTAAAAGAAATTGAACTTACAAACCCTAAACGAACAAATGACAATACACCCACAGCTAATCTTAATTTTTTTGTTATAATCCGACATTTCGGCAAGCAGACCTTCAAATTACATCATAACTTCTTAGTATAGCTCAAATTTAAACAAAAGAGTGAAATTGGTGAGTTAAGGGGAAGTATGAACTTAAATATCGAAGAAATCTGGGGCAAATAGTATGAAAAAGAAAGGGGTTTTGTTAATGTGAGAATTTGGATAAAGTCGGGTGTAATTGGATGTTCTGTAGCTGTTTTTGATCATCATTCACTATAAACAATGGTGTCGAATGTTGATTGCTTTAGCTTTTTGTGAGTTGGTGGTGCACACTCGTTAACAAAACCATCTTCCATTTGTCTTTCTATTCGAATGACGAATGATTTTGAAATTGAAAGTTGAAAGATTGGAATTTGTGCATACAATATTGGAGGTCTGTCCAATGGGAGAGAAGAACGATGATTGAATTTGAAGTATTTTGGTTTGATTGTGGTCCTTGTTGAGATGCTGAGATCGAGTAATGGTGCGAATCCCAATAGACAATTGCTAATTATTGTCAATATTCTACCCAATGATGACGATGATGTTCTCCACCAACTGAAGCTCATAATTTGGTTGCCATTTTTTACAAGACAAAAAAATTGTCGAAGAAAATGTTATGTTTTTCATGTGGTTTGGGTTGAAGGAAATGATTTTCATATTTTTTAAATTATGTAATAGAAGTATTATTGATTACCTGATTAAGGTTTTAGACAAGTTACTTTAATATTATATAAAAGGACTTTGAAATATATAGCAATATAATTCTTATTAGGTTTCTCTATCTTTGTGTAACATAGATGAATAATTACAATATTTTTGAGCTATTTGAGAGAGCATCAATCAATCAATATATATATTTAATTACTAGTTGAATACCTGCACGATGCGACGTCGGTGACAACTTACAACGAGGTACTCTTTTTTTGTTAGTTATCAATCCGCTCTTGATAAATTTGATTTGAATCTTACAACGAAAAGCAATTACAAAAGATATCTGTTTGTTGTTAATGTAATTAAGTTATATCCTATTTGTAACACAAGTAGATTATGTAGGAAATACCATGATTTTGTCATTGGTAACCAATTAACTATGGATGAACCCAACTTAAATACAGAGACAAAAATGCAATAGAAAGATGAAACTCACTTCATTCTCAAATATGAAAAACATTACAACCATAATAGCATGTGTTCTTGAATCAAAATCAATCTAAAGAAAAAAATTTCTCTTTAATCAATGATCATAGTATATAAACTGAACATGGTAATAAGCAAAGCATGGCATTTTCAGTTAGGATAGTTAAAACAGTGGACATTGAATTTTAGAAAAGAATTAGGCTCTTTTATTTCCCTTTAAAATGACTTCATTTTTTAAGATGCATAGACATTTGATTGTAATAACTCAAATTTTAGAAAGAGGAACGACTTTGTTCATTGTAAATTTCTCTTCATAAATCATAATGCTTTGTCATAGCTGATATCATATCGATCATGTTCATAAATCATTTGTAACAAATACAAAATATATTTAAAAAATACCATATTTCTACTTTTTAACCTGCCTTCCCAAATCATTTGCTTCTTTCAATACTTTGTCTCGATGTATGTCTGCTTGTAAGGTTAATATTTTGTATACATACTTCCTCTTTAGCAATGTGAGCTTGGCCTTCGAATACATACAATAATCATTAACTTTCATGTTTCTTGCACTCCCCTTTGTAGCCGTCTTTTTAATAACCATATGAAAAAGATATCACTAAAAATTTAAACTTTTCTGATAACTTTATGCACAAAAAAAAGCTAAATCATATTACACATATGTAACAGCACGATAACGTACATACCCTGCATTTTCAAATACTACCTCATTAAAGTGACCGATTTCTTTAGCAATGGTAGATCCAAGATTTTTGGAGGCTTGAGGGCAGAGTGAAAGTACCAAATCAGGTTAGATATGACAACAAATAAATCAGCCAAAATGAGGTTCCTTTTTATATAAGATTTCTCCTTGACCTATTTGACCCATTAGAAATAAACTAAATTATGTTAAATAAAAAAAAGGACCTACTTACACGATCTCTTTCATTAATGGTGTTTCCCTACAATTGAAGGACATTTCAACACTTAAACGGAAAGGAAGTCTTTTTTTTCTAAGCTAAGATGGCTCAGTTTTTCTACTTGTATAACCGTACAATCACATTTGAATGCACAAATTCATTAACACAAGTAGCTTCTTCATTTTTTACAAATCAATTATTACACTCTTTTTTTCTTTATATATTGTATTTATCATACAATAAGTTATATCAATAATAAGTAATATGTAATCCTGTTTGCATTTATGTGATTCTTTAAAAAAGTAGCAAAAAGATGGTAAATGTGATTTTGAGATATACTATAATGGGTTTGAGGTATACTAAAATGGTATGAGGTATACTATAATGGGTTTGAGGTATACTATAACGTAGGGGTGTGAATTTCCAGCACTTGAAAACACAACACGAATCTAACATAAAATTCGTGATTTCAGGTATTCTATAACGGGTTTTGGTGTTAAAAACGGAGTCACATAATTAAAAAGTTGTAAATTCAAATATCATACATTCTCGGTTAAAATAAATAAATAAATAAAACTAACCAAATGGGTTCCGAAAATTCCTTTTCAATATAAACGTACTAAAAGCAATTGCATCAGTTGATATGTAACCGCGTCAATAAATTCCTCTCCAATATGAATGATGTGTTGTAAAACACACTACATTCTTATTTGTATTTTGAGTCTTTTGTATACGTATTTGTATAGTTTTGTATTGTTTTATAGTTTCGTACTTGTACTTATTCTTTCCATCTTTCTCAGGTGTTCGTAGTAGAAACAGTGTTTTCTAAGCTTAAATGGTGAAGAACGAGCATTCGAGTGGAAACGAGACAAACATATGCGAAGTAAAGACAAAAGGCTGGAATTCAACCCGCCCGCGACACGCGCAAGCCAAAGAGGAACCTCGTGCGTACCGCCCGCGCCCAGAAAACCAATTCGGGGGAGCCCGACTATTTGGTCCCGCGCGCTATGCATGAGAAGAAATGTAGCCGCCGCGCGACGCGCGAGAGGATTTTTATTCAACAAAACCTACTTTTAAGTTGTAAAAATTGAAAGCTAATCAGAGGTTTTTAGGGTTCGAGTTCTTCATCACTTTTGGACGATTTTGGGAGAGGAAGCAGCATGAATCATCAAGTTGGAAGCTTGGAAGCATTTAGCTAGTCAATTTGTTTGGTTTTACATTGTTCAGAACATTGTCTTGGTTTGATTTGATAGAATTCTTTCTTTGTTTATGTTTTGAACGACTATGTCAGTGATATATATGATTGTTTTATTGTTTTCAATGATCATGAGTGGCTAATTTTATTAATAGTTGCCTAGGTGATGTTGATTGTATGATTTCAAGTTGATTAATGGTGTTTGGACTATGATAATTAATATTGGTAGTAATTAAGTTAAAATACAGACATTAATTAATTGTATAGCAGTTAGGTAATGGTAACTGGAATTGAGATCAAGTCTAGGTGTCATGTGTCTATGAATTGCATTGATGTCTTGGTTAATTTACTAGTTTAAGTTGCATTTTGCGTCCTTGATACCGAGAGGGTACAGGACTTAGTTGTCTACTGCGGGGTTGGTTAATTTGGGTGGACCGAGAGGATGACCTAGGTTAGTTGAACTTGTCTTTAGCAATTAAAGTGTAATTGCTTAATGGTTTTGTAGTATTTAGTGCACGATTTAGGCCGAGAGGAAAATCGGGTACGGGATACTTACATTATGGATATGTTAGGCCGAAAGGAAACCTAATCCATAGATTTATGGTACTAATAAAGTCAATCTGATAGGAGTCTTCGTTGTTGTGGTCCAGGTCGAGAGAATAGTTCCACATAACTTACCTACACCATTAGTTGACTAATTTAAAGAAATCAAATCACCAATTCTTGAGTCCATGATCCATTATCACTTGAATTGATTGCATGATACTAGCCTAGGTAGCTACCGTTTTCTCATCTGATTGTTATATGACTGTTTGCCTGCTTGTTTGCTGTTTTTGACTGCTTAACTGTTCAAAGACCATAATACCCCTAGTTTACTAAGTTCCATGACCTTTCACTTTTCTTGAGTGTGCATATGGTTTTGTCCATTGAGTCCTTGGACGACACCCGGTTCTTCCATTCACACTACAATATGACTAGTACACTTGCCGTTTATGTGTGTATTTATATGATCGTTTATTATAAATTTATTACTTGAGTTTTCACACCATGATCAAGCACATCAATGAAGATGTGAATAAATAAATAAAATATATATAGTTGTTTAAGTCAAATTAAAACATGTGCCAAATCAAGCTGTGTTTCAATTACCAACAAAGCAATATTTGGTATCATCTTTAACATACGTGCATCTAGTGTCCAATTGCGTTTCCCTATCGTACACATGCATAATAACTATTTAGTTAAAAAAATATTGTTAAGTAATGGGTATATATATGTGTTTCTGTGGAAGGTGCTTACATTTGTGTCTACAAATGTTTAGTTTTATATAAATATACATCAACAATAGTGATACATAGCATTCAGTTTACTATGATTCTCAATGTGACAACCGTCAACTTTCAGGTCCAATTTTGACTCAATTATACGTACTTTTATACGTACTATCTCATATACGTGAATTATATTCTAGAATACTTATGTATTTAAATATATAAGTAAAATTATTGTCTAATAAACTGTGACGT
>WOUH02000015.1:9119779-9131514 GCA_009936405.2 Stevia rebaudiana
ACGTTTTTCAGCGAAAAAAGTGTAACATATGTAACATTTACAAAAGTTTACATATGTTACATTTTCTGAAATGATCTTAGCCATCTAATCTCAAGATCAATGATTCTAATAGGGTTTCCAGAGTTTTCTCAATTGGACAGAGTTTTCATATTATCCTTCCCGATATATAAAGATACATGTAATCAATGGAATCATTCAGAAAATTTCCCAAACACGTATTCCATATTCTTATATGATATCACGAGCGCAAGCTCTCTCTCATCATCCCTGTTTCATCTAAACCCTACTGCCCACCTTCATCCTCGTCTTCAATCCTCTGATTTCTTCTCACGATGGTTCAAACAATTCACCCCACAGTCACCGTTACAAATATCCGCAACTTCATCCCAATCACCTTGGAGATGGAGAGCGAACAATACGTTTCATGGGCTGAACTTTTCCGAATCCACTGCCAAGCTTTTGATTGTGAAGAACATCTCATCTCCTCTACTCCACCACCGCCCACAAATCCTGAAAAAAACAAACATGTTGTTGTACCATCACCTCAAGACATTTGGAAGCGAGTAGATGCCACTGTGCTGCAATGGATATACGGGACAATTTCCACCGACCTTCTTCATACTATTCTTAAACCTGGTACTCAGGCTGCAACTGCGTGGAAGGGTCTCGAGAACATATTTCAAGATAACCAAAATTCTCGGGATGCTCATCTTACCACCAAGTTTTCTAATTGCAAACAAGAAAACTTCCCTGATATCTACTGTCAATTGCTAAAAATGCTTGCTGATCAATTGGCTAATGTCGGATCTCTTGTCGACAACAATCGTCTCGTTCTTCAACTAACCTACGGTCTTCCTGATCAATAGGAAGCAATTGCAACTATTATTCAGCAGATGGATCCCCTACCCGAGTTTTATGAAGCTCGTTCGAAACTTATTCTAGCGGTGGGCTCTGCCACCATGGCAGCAACCATGGGCCACCCACCATCGTGGACAACACCACCCTGTCCATACCCTACAACCGGCCCAGCTCCAACTTGGCAGCAAACTCCTTCCTCCAGCCCCGGCATTCTCGGTCCACGACCTCAACAAGCACACTCTGCTTATGTTCCCACCACCATTGATCAAGCTTTTCAAGCCATGACGTTGCATCCACCATATCAGACTTGGTATGCAGACACGGGTGCCACATCTCACATGACAAACTCAGGAGGTAATTTCCCATCCTATTACAATAATGGTTTATTTCCTAAAATTATTGTCGGAAATGGTCAAAAAATTCCAATTTTGGGCATTCGTTCTCAAAGCTTATCACCACCAAACCCGCCTCTTAAACTTTCTAATGTTCTTCATGCTCCTCAATTAATTAAAAACCTTTTATCTGTTCGTCGTTTAACAACTGATAATAACATTACTATGGAATTTGACCCTCTTGGTTTTGATGTGAAGGACCTTAAGACCAAAATTCCTATTTTAGATGTAACAAAACTGAAGGACTCTACCGGTTCAACTTTGCATCTACCACTCCTGTCACCAGTCCATCTACTTTTGCTGCTTTATCTCAAGATCTTTGGCATTCACGCTTAGGACACCCGGGATCTACTATTTAAATTCTTTAAGTTCTGTTATTACTTTTGAGAAAAATAAGAATTCTGGAATTTGTCAGTCTTGTATTTTTGGGAAACATAATAAATTGCCTTTCTATGATTCTAATTCTCATTCATTATTACCTTTTAACTTAATACATAGTGATGTATGGACTTCACCAATCCCAAGCTCAAATGGGCATCGTTATTATCTTTTTTTTTTAAACGACAACACAAATTTTCTTTGGACTTATCCCCTACATACCAAATCCCAAGTTTTTGAAACTTTTAAATTTTTTTATACATTGATCAAAACACAATTTAATGCATCCATTAAAACCTTCCGATGTGATAACGGGACAGAATATAATAACCACTCTTTTCATAATTTCTTTAATACTAATGGTATCCAATTTAGGTTTTCATGTCCCCACACTTCCTCTCAAAATGGAAAATCTGAAGTTAAATCCGCTCCATCAATAACATCATTCGCACACTTTTATCTCACTCTTCTATCCCACCAAATTTTTGGCATCATGCTCTCTCCACCGCTACATACCTCCTTAACATCTTACCTAGCAAATTGCTCAAAAAACTCTCCTCCACTTCCCTCCTCTACCGTAGGCAACCTGACTACTTTCATCTTCGTGTTTTTGGTTGCCTTTGCTATCCTCTCACACCTTCCATCTCCATAAACAAACTCCAACCCCGTTCCAACTCATGTGTCTTCCTTGGATACCCATCTAACCACCGAGGATACAAATGCTATAATTTGTCCTCTCACAAAATCACTCTCTCTCGTCACGTTATCTTTGACGAATCTATTTTTCGCTTCTCAACATTATCATCCTCCAAACCCTCTTATGAACTCTTCTCCTCGGACCCTCATCCGTCCTTATGGACCCACTCTCAAAACTCTCAAACTCCCTATCCCCCCTCGTCCCGTTTTGGGCAGACTTACCAACGTCGACAACCTCAAACCCACGCCAACCCAGCCCCAACACAACCCTTAAACAGTCCAAATCCACCACCAAACAGTCTCAATCAGCCCACTGCCACACCTATTCAGTCCAATCTGCTACAAATCAGCTCGTTAACACATCTCAGCCAAATTCTCAGCCTGACGAACCACTATCTCCACATGTTTCTCCTTTTCCAACTCACACACTTCTAACACAACCCCTCACACCCCTCCTGTTGCACCTCAGTCTCAAGCCACAACCACTCGCGCCATCACTACCCAAACCATATCAGGTGCTATCCCTGCTAAAACCTACTTTGGCCTTTCTATTAATTCTAATATCTCTCCAAATCCCAAAAACCTAAATGATGCTCTTCAATGTCCAAACTGGAAACATGCCATGAATGACGAATTTGGGGCCCTTATTGCAAATGGGACGTGGAAATTAGTTCCCCGTCATTCCACCATGAATATAATTCGTTGCATGTGGCAATGGATGGCGAATTAATTGATAACCCCACACAGAATCGCCACCTTGCAGGTGCTCTTCAGTACTTGATGTTCACTCGTCCGGATATCTCCCATGCGGTTCAACAGATTTGTATGCACATGCATGGTCCGTGAACTTCTCATTTTCATGCCTTAAAACGCATCATTCGGTACATTAAGGGGATTGTTAACCTTGGTCTCACTATTGCCAGATCTCCCACTAAGACTTTAGTTGCATATACCGATGCAGATTGGGCGGGATGCTGATACGAACCCAGTGGGCTGGCCCAGCTGGGTGTTTGGTTCTAGAGTTGACCCGGTCAACATGTTCAGCCAATTATGGGGGGAAAGTATGATGGTTGTGGGTTGGACGGTTATTGTCTTTTGAATAAATAGTTTAGGATCTGCAATTGTTATCTTAGTTGATGTTTTATTAATCAAAATTAGGGTTTCATAACCTTGTAATCGGATACTACCCATTCTCGAATTTGGGCTCTATCTTGTAATCTTTCAATTTCGTGTTATTTCAATTTCAAAGTTCTATCAGATGCCCTGACACACGAAGATCAACTTCTGGGTATTGTGTTTATTTGGGGGACAACCTACTTTCCTGGTCATCACAACAGTCAACCTTGTCGCGATCTAGTGCAGAAGCCGAATACCAGGGGGTTGCCAACGTTGTATCTGAATTATGTTGGATTCGCAACCTTCTCTTGGAACTCCATCATCTACCGTCACATGCCTCTCTTGTCTATTGTGACAACGTAAGTGCTATTTACCTCTCGGGGAATCCGGTTCAGCACCAACGCACGAAGCACATTGAAATGGACATTGACTTCGTTCGTTAAAAAGTGCAACGTGGACAGATACGTGTTCTACATGTGCCCTCTCGTTACCAGATTGCAGACATTTTTACAAAAGGCCTCCCACGGATCCTGTTTGATGATTTTCGGTCCAGTCTAAACATTCGTTAGTTAGGGACCATCATTGGTAAATTTTACAAAAGTTGAGACTGGTAGGAGCAATTTCCTGAATTTGGATTATTACAGGTCAAAGTTGAGATTATTAAAATCCAATTTACATATCAAATATACAATCAAATTAATGACTTTATACCCTTCCCTTAAAACTTGAGTTAGGATATGAAAGTTTGGAATGTGAGGAGAAGAGAATGGTATAATATTAAAAATAAAATCTAAGTATTCTGAGTGGATATATTCTATATTACCAATTTTGATTGAGCAAATATGATATTATGCACGCTTTCAAGAGGTATATATGAAATTGACCCATTTGTATTTACTTATAAATGGTTATAAATGATCCTTCTAGTGATCTAAGAAGGTAAACATTATGACTGAAATTTATAAAGGTTATAAATGATCCTTCTAGTGATCTAAGAAGGTAAACATTATGACTGAAATTTATAAAGGTATATATGCAATTTTAACTGAATATCAACAAAATTAATTATCGTACACAGTTAGGATTTTAAAAACTTATAAATATCATATAATTTATAAACATAGCGACCAAATTAACAAAATTATTGTATTAAAAAAGGTATCATATTTGTTGGTATTTTAGTCACTTACCTCCGCTAATTCGTCCTCGTGCTTTGGAATGAAAGCAGTGTCGACCTTTCCGTTTTTGAAGTCCTGAAACAAAACAAAACGTTAGATAAAAAATTAAAAGAACTTTAAACACAAAGCATGAAACTACAATTGGAAAAAAAATGAAGATTTTAAAGAAATAGAAAACATGATAAGTTGCTTACCTCGATGTCAAGGATTAGCTTGTGGTACTCGATCGTAGTTGGAACCCCTGAAAATATAAAACAAATACTTTTCAAAAATGGACAAGAAACTTAGAAAATTAATAAGAAAAAAGACTGCAAAAAGATGAAGACTGAAATTAATAAGGTAGTGAAAGTATCATTTTACCTGTGATGATAGTATCATCAAGAGCCCTTTTCATGCGTTCAATTGCTTTTTCTCTTGTTGGGGCCCATACAATAAGCTAAAACCATCATCAATAAGTTATCGGTTAGAGTCGAAAGTGATCAATATTGACACTTAATGTAGGAAACGAGATACAAACAATATTTTTGAAAGATGTTATACCTGAGACCAATTTCAACCCATTTATGCGTAAATGGGTCGGTAGAATTTGGTGATATATTTTTCTTTATTTTGTTTAATTTATTTTCTTATGCGAGATTAATTGAGTTTTACTACTACAATTATTAGATTACTGATTTTGTTATTATTATATTAACTAACTAGCTTAAAACCCGTGTATTACACATGGTTACATAAAACACCTAAAATTTTATCATTGAATTATCGCATATACATATTAACACTCAAAACAATAAATGTCTGACACTTGACACTTCTATGACTAAATTATGGTTTGGGTTTTAAATTTATACATTAGAAACTTTTTAAATATAACTTTCTTAAATTTAGCTGGTAATTATACAAACTAAAGAAACATCAAATTTAAAATTTAAATACAGAAATGCGGTTTTCTTCTCTGAGATTTGCAAGGCTTAATAGTTTCAGTTCATCCTTAACAGTTTTCGTCCATAACGTTTGAAGTCTAAACAATTTTCGTCATTAAACCCTTAACATAAAATTTTAAGACTTGAAACGTTAAGGATGAAAAATGTTAAGACTTGATACGTTAGGGACGAAAATTTTAAGACTTGAAAAGGTTAGGGACGGTTTCTGTTAACGGTGGACTGAAACTGTAAGTATTACAAATCTCAGGGATAAAAATTGCATATTACTCTTTTAAATATATAAGATAAATACTTAATTAGATAATAACAAATTTAAATGATTTTGAAATATAAATCTATCGTATAATTTAAACTAAAATAAGAAAAAATTCAAAAAAAATTGGTTTTGCCATGTAGCATTATTTGGAATCATTTATTAAAGTTAGATATTATACCATTATGAATTAAAAAGATGGGTTAACAAGTTTTGTTCCCCAATTTTGAAGCTTTATGTGATAGAGACTAGTAACACTTACTAAAATCAAGAAGTAGACAACCATTCTATACTTTATAATTTATAAACTATGATGAACACTAGAATGTTACCAACCTTTCCAAGTAGAGAATCGTAGCTTGGTGGAACAACGTAATCGGTATAAACGTGACTATCCATTCTCACAAACGGACCCCCGGATGGTAGGTAGGATGTTATTCTTCCTGACATTTGTAAACAGACGACATCGAGAGCTCAGATATTAAGTTATTTAAAAGAAACATTTTCTAAGAATGAACAAATACAGCAAAACCAATTTATCAAAAATTTGAAATTTATGTAAATTTGCAAACTGATTCTTTATTAAAAAAGGTTTAATTCAAACATATCCTTCTATAAGTTTTGAACTCCATATACAAATCTTTTTAAATGCATAATATCATATTTGCCCTTTTAAAAGACATATTTATACATTTCATAGTTATAGTAAAAACTACTTATAACCGTATTTTTACTTAATAAGCAAAAGGAAAACAACATCATTATTATGAATTGTCTCCACACATAATATTCTCTTTATTTAGTAAAGCAAGTTGTTACAAGAACTGATTATATTTTATATACTTTGAAATGGGTATATATAACATTTTGGTGTTTTGAAAGGCTAACTATGATATTATATAATTTAGAAGGATCTATATGAGAGTGCACCTTTATAAAACTTGGCCAAAAAGTATTTGCTAACCCGATTTACCAATCATCTGACCCACCCATGTAGCCACCACTAGAATTTAGAGTAAAACCTTACTTTATAAAAATGAAGAAAACTATTTGTGGGAGTGCAAAAAAAAACAAAAAAATAAATGAATAGATAAATCTTAATTTATTGTTCACAGTTAGAATTTAAAAATCATGTCTTGCAGATGGAAAATGAATACAACCGATGATGGAAATACCTGGTCCAGGTCTGAAATTTTTAAAAGCATCTTCGGCATTAATACGGCATTCAATTGAGTGTCCTCTAAGCACGATTTCATCCTGTGAAAAACATTTCAGTAAATCAATATAAATAATATTATTATTATAGCTAATAAGATGAAACAAGAAATTAGTACCTGTGTGTAACGGAGTTTCTCACCCATTGCTACACGAATCTGCTCCTCTATTAAATCAACCGATGATATCATTTCCGTCACTGGGTGCTCTACCTATAAAAAACAAAGCGGGAGAATATTTACCACATAATGCACTTTATAATATTAATATATACTGAATGGATAAAATGAAAACCTCCTTGAGTAAACCCTAAAATATCTTATGTAAAAAAAAATTAAAGGTAGGATTTAGAGGTATTTTTCTCACCATTCAAAAACAAAAAAGCGCCAACAACTTTTTTTTAAATATGGAAAAAGTAACAAATATTCCTGTTTTTTAAAATTCCGTCTGATGTGTTACATATGTAACATACGCTTTTACGAATGTAACATGCTATTTTGCGTCTGTAACATACAATTTTTCTATGTAAACATGTCCATTTTTATAAAAAGAATTTTAGAAAAAAAATACTCAGCACATTTATAATTTTTTTTACCACCAAAAGTTAGAAAATTAAATGTAGAAGCTATTAAAAAGACAACTATGTTACATATGTAAGTATGGTTTCCATAGTTTGCAAAACTCAAGGGGAATTTCATTTTATTCTTTCCCTATATATATATATATATATCTATATCTACCTCTAATAAAGCATTCCAAAAAATGCCATGTGGCATTTTCTCAATTTTTCTAGACTTTTTTATTATTTAAATTAATTCAATTAATATTTTAAATTCTTTTTACTTTTTATAATATCTTAAATTATAAAATAGATTTAAATTTGTTATTATTTAATTAACTATTTACCTTTTTTTTTTAACCAAAATATATTTACCTTATATATTTAAAAAAGTAAACTGCATTTTTTATCCATTATGTTTGCAATACTTAACAGTTTCAGTTCACTGTTAATAGAAACGGTCTCTAACATTTCAAGTCTTATCAATTTTCATCCCTAATGTATCAAGTCTTAAATTTTTTCATCCATAATGTTTCAAGTCTTAACAGTTTTCGTCCCTAACATTTCAAGTCTTAACGGTTTTCATCCCTAATGTTTCAGGTCTTAACAGTTTTCATCCTTCACGTTTCAAGTCTTAACAGTTTTATGTTAAATATTTAATGACGAAAATTGTTAAGACTTGAAACGTCATGGACGAAAACTGTTAAGGGTGGACTAAAACTGTTTAAGTCTTGTAAATCTCATAGAGGAAAACCGCACTTACTCTATTTAAATTTGACGTTTCTTTAATTTATCTAATTATCAACTAAATTAATGAATTTATATTTAAAAAGTTTCTAATTAATATTTTAAAATCTTAAAGCATAATTTATTGATAAAAGTGTCAAACATTTTCACAACATAATAACTTAATATATATATGCAATGATTCAATGATAATATTTTAAATGTTTTATGTAACCCCGTGTAATACGCGGGTTTGAAGCTAGTATGGATATATATAGATAGAAAGATAGATTACTGAACCAACCTGGATTCTAGTGTTCATTTCCATGAAGTAAAATTCGCCTCTTTCATCCAAAAGAAACTCGACAGTACCAACACCAATGTAACCAATTGATGCAGCTGCAGCAACTGCTGCATCACCCATGGCTTTTCTCAGCTCTGGGGTTAATGCAGGCGAGGGTGCTTCTTCTAGCAACTTCTGGTTCCTTCTCTGCATACGCAGGGAAATTTGATAAAAAAATTATGTTATTCTAATATATTAGTAGTAACTCATTTAAATAAATACATTGTTGAAGTTCATTTAGAATGTAAATACATGTTTAAGCAGCTCGTGAATAATCCAAAAGATGTGTACCTGAATACTGCAGTCACGCTCACCAAAGTGAACAACGTTTCCATATTTGTCAGCAAGAACCTGAACAAGTACATTTAGAAATCAACTACTTGAAAAAGTGAACACCTAAACTAACTTTTTAAGTTAACCACACATATGGTCCCTGTAGTTTGCGAAAAGTAACAGGTTTGGGTACTAACGGTTTAAAGTAAACAGTTTGGGTTTTATGATTTCAGTTTTATAAAAAAAGTTTGATATTAAGGCTAACTTCCATTAACGTTTTTTGTTAAATCGTGGTGAATTGACCAAATACCCTTTGAGTTTGACATTTACCCTTTCACTTTGGCTATTCAAAAAGTACAGGGTATTTTGGTCATTTCTCCTGATTCAACAAAAAAGTTAACGGGAGTTAGCCTTAATATCCAAGCATGTTACTTTAAATCCTTAGTACCCAAAACTATTACTTATTGCAAACCACATCAAAATATGCTAGCATCTCCAAAGTGCACACTAAATGTAGCTTATTAAACTATTTTCTATATAAAAAGAATAAAAAATGTGGTGTAATGAAGATAAGGAAATTTAATGTAAGCAAATTCTAAAAAAATTCTACTTTTACATTAATGTCGTGTAATCTTATTGTGTGCAAATTGAAGATGCTCTTAGTACACTATGTTTGCCCCCATTATAAGTCTTCCACTTTTGGTGATATTGGTCCTCTTATTATTGGAGTTAATGAAATGATTCAGCTTCTAAGAATATGTCTTCTACTTATGTGAAAATGGTTCTTTTGTTGTAGATTATGAATGATTCGGCTTATAAGTTATAAGACAAAGGAAACAATTACCTGGAACTCAATGTGTCTAGGGTTTTGAATGTATTTTTCTAAATATACACCATCATTTCCAAAGGCAGCTGCAGCCTCACTCTTAGCTTGCTATATTTAAAAAATAATAATAATAATAAATATTTAGGGACAACAATAGAGAGCATTTCAGATAGAATAAAATGATATAAAACTACAAGAAACATTATTTATCTGAAGTTGGTTGCTGGATATTAACTCATACCTGCAACAACTTCACAAACTCGTCACGTTCTTTTGCAAGACGCATTCCACGACCTCCACCACCTGCTGTCGCCTGCAGATCATAAATAATATATTATTGTAACCCTTCCATTAGTATAAGATGCATTCAATCAATCAATCATAGTTGTTATTCCTTTTACAGAGTCGTTTTGCATACTGAATCATTTTAGGTTTTAAATTGGTTTTTATTTCAGTTATTTTATGTGTCTTATTTGGAAATGTGAAACTTTATTATGCTACATCAGAATAGTATAGTGTCTTCCATATGCATTTGTTTTAAAACTTTATATTACCGCTTACCTTAATCATCACAGGGAAGCCGATCTCGTCAGCTAGCCTGATACCTTCTTCGGTGCTCTAATAAGACAAGAAAAAACATCATTATAAAAAACTTAAATATAAAAAATTAAAAAAGTTAAAACTTTTAAATGAATCAAAATACCTGTAACAGGCCATCACTTCCTGGTACAGTTGGAACACCAGCATTCTTCATGGTATCTCTTGCAGTTGCTTTATCCCCCATAACACGAATGCTGTCAGGCTGCAATAACAAATTACATAAAACATCTAAAATATTCTGCAATATTAAGATATTCGACACTTGTTTTAATGAAATTTTGAAACTTGAAAACACGTACTAAGTAAAATAGTAATTCATTTATCATCGCGTATAAATCTTGTTAATAATATAGTTATATGGTAATAGTTTAATGTAGCTTGGTGTAGTATAGTGTAGTGTCTTCTAGAAGAGGTCCCCCATGTAAATATTATTTACTTTTTAGTCCCTCTCTCACACTATAAATAGAGAGGATCTTTGTACTTCATACTCACTTCAATATAATCAGATTTCTCTTTACATGGTATCAGAGCCGAAGGCTCTCGATCAGTCCTGAATATCCAGCTCCAGTCCCGCTCCGATTAAGTTCTGCTCCAGCTGCTGTCAAACAGCAAATCTTTTTTCCGGTCAGTATTTCACGACACCGCCACCACCATCAGAACCAGGAGGCTGCGACTAAGCTTCCCTGAAAATTTCAAGTCCGACCGCCGCTTCACGCGCCCGCACGCGCCTCCCGGAGTTCCCACGCGCCGCCACTGCTACAGCCAATTCCGGCCACTTTTCCGGCGAGTTACAGTACACCGCCACCACCTCTGTGCTCCTCTACTCGTTGCGAGTCTATTTCCGTTGGCCGTTTTTCCGACCACCACCGCCGCCGTTGCCGTCGCCGGAATCAGCCTGCCGACTGCCGGAATCTACCTGCCGCCGCCTGAATTTTTCTCCGGTAACCACCAGCACCTGTTTTTCGCTCTCGGACCACTAGAGGTACTCTGTTAACCATATTTGTCATAAGATAGCGGTCAAATTTCATTATTACCATTTATTTGATAATATCATCTTCTAATGGCGGATAAAGCTAAAGGTATTACTGAAAATCAGATTCTACCGGGCATTATTAACTATGTCTCGGTCTTACGCATTCCGGTGAAACTTGATTCTAATAATTGGAATTCATGGAGTTTATTTGTCCAAAAAGGTCTTGCAAGTCTAGACAAAGAAGACCATTTAACTAAGCCACCCCCGAACCCAATTACACGGGAATGGCGTATTGATGACAGCGGCATACAGATGGCTCTATGGAATTCCATGGAACCACATGTCCTTAGTATTGCTCAAAACTTTCCTACTGTGAAAGGAATGTGGGACCATCTTTCGTCATCC
>WOUH02000015.1:9138589-9152464 GCA_009936405.2 Stevia rebaudiana
GACAAGCCGAAACAGGCTCGCTACTAGAAATTGGAGCAACAGGAAAAATAGTATTAGGCTGTCTCAAGCTCGTATGGTTGGGGCTCCTTTTGCGCAACAACAGTCCAACGCTCCATTCGGCCCACCTCAGGTGGGGGTGTCGAATATATCCAAACTTGATTAACCTGATGCGACCCAAACCCGAATAAGCTTAATTGGGTGATTTTAATCGGGTCAAGATATGTTAGTCGGGTTTTAGGGTCAACCCGACTAAGCCGAAATGTTGATAGGGTCAGGTTGCTAGTTTATTTTGAAATTTTAATCGGATTACGGGTTAACCCGAATAACCCGACTAAGGAAGATTAAAGATTTTTTAAGTATGATATATATAGAATATATATGTAATTACTCTCCAAATTCCTAAATACTTAATTTACGCCCACCACAATCTAAAATCATGATAGTATTAGAGAATTTGCAATGAAATTAAACAAAGAAGTACAAAAATAGTTGGGGTTTGATCTCTTGAATGCTACTTAGTTGCTAATTATTTTGCTTATAGGCATCATTGATCCTATCTTTTAAAGTTCTATTTTATATGACAGTTTTGAAAGGTTACTATAAATTTGAATAAATGTATTTCACAAGGCAATTGAGTGCTATTAACTCACTTGTAAATTAAAGAATAATATTCGTCCGGTGAATAAAATGGATTAAACCAAGTTACTTGTTTACTAATACGTTAGATGGCAGTGTTTCATTCGATAAAAGATGAACAGAACCAAGCTTAAAGCAAGAAATCAAGACTAAATTGAAGTTTATCTATAGACAAGCCCAGTTTTTAAAGGTGACCCGATTAACCCGACTAGTATGACCCGACTAGTGTGTGACCCGACTAACCCAAACCTTATACGGCTAGGTTACGGGTCATATCTAGTTTTTTAAAACTCGATGACCCGCCCCAATTAACCCGAAACCTTATCAGGCTGACCCTCTAAAGGCTTTGCGGGATTTAACACTTTTGGGCCTGTTGAGTTAGCCTAGGCCTTGGAACAAGCCCATCTAACTAGTGATGACTCAAACTGGTATATGGATACGTGGGCTCATCGCATATTTCATTGAATCCAGATAAAATATTTGACCGGTCCATTCAATGTTTGTTGGAAATGGCAATCACTTACCAATACTTGGGTCAGATCACACCAACCATACCTTACTCAACCACACTTAGAAATTGAAAAACATTCTTTTTAAACCCGACGTCACTAAAAATCTACTCTATGTTCGTAAATCTACTATTGATAATCTTACTTCCGTGGAATTTGACCCTTATGGTTTCACTGTGAAAGATCTCAAGGATGGTACCCTGATTTCACGCCATGATAGCATGGGCAAGCTTTATCCCTTCACACCTCCAACGCTCCCGCATGACTTGGGTACTTCATCAATAGCATGTGATTAGTAGTCAAATGCGATTGGGGTCAGTTGCAACTTGCTACTGCAAGTGCTAGTAACATGGCGTCAACAACAACTTACGCCAGTAACAATTACGAGCAGTGGTAACTAACTTAATGTTCAAGGTTGTTTTTTATTAAAGTGAAAATCTAATGTCAACAGTTTTCATTGCCAACCTTCGACTACCATCTAATAGTCGTGATGATTCATCCCTATACAAGGAAGGTAATTGGTCTAAATGCCTAATGCCTGTACATCGGTACATGTTTTCATAAGATATTGTTCATACTCGTTATTGTTAGGTGTCTTTGAATTATCAGACTGAAAAGTCATTTGTACAAACAAAATATTTCGTCTTACAATGATTTTACCGTGATTCAAAAGCCTCTACCAATTACAATACATACATTTTACACATCTAACCGAACCCGGGTGCAATTATTACAATTCGATCCGTTTTGTATCTTCAGTCAAAATATATTATTTATGCTTGTGAATGCATTTTTATAGCCTAGATAGTACCAAGTATCAAATGCTTATAAGCTTGAATACGTTTCATGGTACCAAGAACAGCCCATGGGGACTGAGATCATGATTAAAACAAAACAGAAGCCTTTGCCTAACATATATAGTAATGCTTAAATTTCAAGTGATTCAAAAAATAAAGTTTATTTACCATATCAAACATCACCAGTCAAATCTATAAAATAAAGGTGCATTTTAGAAAAAAGAATGTGATCAGATATCCATGTGACGTTAGACAAAGTTGTAGTTGTCTAAAAGCAAATCTAAAAACATCACTTTTTCAATTTGTGACCAAATTTTCAAATTTGTGCAATAACCAAAATAACAGTCTAGTCGCTAAACTGCTATCGCCAACCCAGTTGATAACATGAATTTGTTAACCCAGTCGTCAATCTTCACTTGCAAAGCCGGTTGCCAATCTAGTCGTTAATCCGCAGTCGAAAATCAAAGGTCACTAAAGTATGGTTGATGATTAACATATATAACAAGTTAAGAAATGACATTAGTAACTTACCTATTGATCCTATTCCAAGTCATCAATGTTATCAAGTTGAATTGAAGCTTACTAAAGCCTTGGTGTTGCGAATATTACTTTTTCTTTTTATTTTTTTGAACTGCGAACATTACTTTTTATGCTACTCAACTACTCAAATGTCTATTTCTTCACCACATAAAAAAAGAGTCAACTTAATCATCAGCAAAATTGTCACTATTCTTTTTTTTTAACAACGAATAGATGGCCACCCGGCTTCACCATGACAAACAAATTAATCTTCCACCCAGCGGATCGCTGAAAGCGTGAAGACCTCACCTTACCAAACCAGAAGGAAACCTACTTTGTGGGAAAACCCCTGACTCACTCAAAAGCTTTTTTTATGCTTTGAGTGATACTACAACCTGGAACCTCTCATTTGATAAGTCCCCAAAGTATTATCATTGGGACAAATCACACTTGGTCACTATTCGTATATGTAAGCCCTTCAATTAAGGGACATAATATTTCTTTATACCAACTAAAAACTGTAAAGAACAATTTTGGTTTTGAAGATCAAGTACGTTTCATGAATTGGCATCCACATTTGTTATGTGTAATTCTAAGGAGGCTGTTTTTTTGTGAGTTTCCTTTCCATTTTTAAAATATATGCCAAAACAAAAAAGTAGAACATTGTGTATACCGGTATGAATCATCAGCGAGTTTAATTTTAGGAATACTCCTCCACTTCATGATCGAGTTCATCGCTTCTTAGTTCATTGTTCCAAAATCATTCAAATATGTTTCGGCAATTCATTAGTTCATCATACAAAATCAGTACAAGATTACAAAATCATTCAGTTGCATAAATGTTTGTGTAGTTGACTAGTTCTAACTTTCACTACATGAAAATGCTAAACTTTATCCAAGACCTTGATACAACTAGAAATTTCCATTAGTTACTTGTATGGTTTTATTTATTTAATGTAAATTTAATTAAGAATAAGGTTGTAATTAATAACAGATGAATGTCTATATCCTTTTAAAATAGTGTTTTAGTTATATTGAACAATCATATATCTTGAATAATACTTAAATTTTAAACGTATGTCACGTTTGACTATGTAATTAACTAATTATAATTCTGTTCCATTTTCTATTATTCTTCTCCACGTTCTCTTCTTAGTTTGTTTCAAAACACCATATACAATTTAAAGTTTGATATTGTCATTATGCTAGCTCCAAATAGTAAATTTAATAATTAAATTATGTGGCATTTAATTTGTTCAAACTTTAAATCTCTATAAATTCCTTTCCTTCAACTGTTCAATAACATAAACAACATAGTGTCGATCACTTTTATGGTACATATACGAAATATGATATTTAGTATATTTGGACTTACTTAAAATTGTGAAAACATATAAGGATGTCCAAAAAACTCGTAGCTCGGAGCTCGCTCGGAAAAAACTTTGAAAAAGCTCAACTTGAATAAAGCTCGTTTGTAACCGAGCCGAGCCGGCTCGGTTCGTTTTGTAACCAAGCCGAGTTATAGCCAAGGCAGGCTCAGCTCGTAGCTCGGCTCGTAGCTCGGCTCATAGCTCGGCTCGTTTAAATTAATATAAGTTCTAGTTTTTATATTATTATAAATAGATTTAGATACCAATTAACCAAACTTGAAGCCCTTATAAATAAATATTTTTATTATTAACATATAATCTTTTTAAAACCCTAAATTCATTTCCATCCTTTGGTCATCAATCAGTCCTCCACTCCGCAGTCGGCAGTCTGTTTCTCATGTGGGTTGATTTTGATGATGCTACTTGCTACGGGTTGATTTGGACGCAAATGAAGTTTAAACTTATTTTGTGATTTTTTAATATCGAATATATTTATGGTACTGTTGAACGTTATGACTTTTTTTGTATCTCTTCCATAGACTTGTTTTGTGAGATACTAATATGACTTATGTTAGAACTTTAAATTTGCAGCCATACTAAATTTCCCTTTTTAAATAGAGGTAAAACGAACCGAGCCGAGCGGGCTCTGTTTAAAACCAAGCCGAGTTAGAGCTCACATATTAGGCTCGGATTGCAATTCGAGCCGAGCCAGCTCAGTCTATAATAAAGCCGAGTTAGAGCCAGGGCAGGATCGACTCGGTTCGGCTCGTGAACAGCCCTAAAAACATATACATAGTAGTAATTTAGATATATTTGTTTGACCCTAATGGTAAATATTTATTAACTGTTCTATCTAATAAAGCATCAAATTTGACAGAAGTTTAATAACAATAATTTTTTGGCATTTATAAACATGCATATGATATTATTATGTCCCACGTTGATTGCACATCAATAATAACAGGTGGTTACTTTATCAAATTATAACAGAAAATTCTAAAAACTAAAAGGAACCTAGTTAAGTTTTAAAATCATGAAAAAAAAAAGTCAATCCTATTTATGAAAATTTGAAGAACATTGTAGCAACATATATACATTTTATTTACTTATATAAAATCAGATTTTAATATTCTAAGCTATTATTATTTAGGTGATAATAATTATACATATTGATAATTATAACAATATCACTTTTAACTTTCTTTTTTGCTCTGAATGACAATCTCATCATCCATATGATAATCAATAATATACACTTGATTTACATTTTATTCCATTTGATTTCGCTTACAGCGAAAATCATTTTCACATTTCACTCATAAATGTGAGCAAAATCGAGTGAAATCAATTGTAAATCTATGATGTTAATACGAGTGTGCTTGCCCTTAGCAATCAACGTGATAGTTAAAAGTGTCAATTATTAATTTACAAGTATCATATATTATTTAATTTAATATATATAGTTGAGACAATAGTAATGTATATATAGTGCTTGGATTAGTAAAAATTCAATTAGTGATCATTATTTAATTTAATATATATAGTTGAGACAATAGTAATGTATTCGTTTCACCCACTGATAAAAGGTTCAAATCTTATAGTATCTAGGTTTCAATTCGTATTATTTTATAGCTTAGAGTATTTGTTAGTCAAAAACAAATCTTGAGACAAGGCTAAATCCGTTAGTTAAACTTGTTTATGAGACATGTAATGAGCAATTAATGATATCTTAAATGTAGACATCATTGCATCCAAGAATCAACCAACCACATACCTCATCTACTTGCTTTAATTTACTATACTACCATCCCTTCTTTCTTTTTTGCTATATATACTAATTGAATCATAAGCTTTCACTACTATACACCATTTTATGAAAGTTGCAGAAACGAAAATGGAGAAAAGAAAAACTCTGAAAACTTGTTTGCTTTTATGGGTATTTGCTGCTGGTTTATCTGCTGCTTCTTCAAGCTTTCAAGATGAAAAAAACTTGTACTTTTACTATACTCCATTACCAGATGCAAGCTTTCCTCCACCTTTCGGTAAACACTATAACTGATGAACGATAAGTTTTTTTAAAACTTGTTTTATCATTTAACTTTATGGACCCTTTTGTTGATTCTTGATTTATGGGATTTGTTTGTAGTTTATTATCAAAATCCGCCTCCTATTCTTGCAAATGATCCACCCGTAGGTAAGAGTTAAAAGATTTTTAGTTTTGAAAGTTGTAAAATTGGTTTTATAAGAATTTCACTTGCCAATTTTTGTTAATTTGTAGTTTCTTATCAAACTCCGCCGCCTACTCGAGCAAATGATCCACCACTCGGTAAAGTTTATACATTTTGAGTGATAAATATTTTAAGTTTGGTATTTGTTAAAATTTATTATTGTAGTGTGCTGATTGTTCTTGTGGCCTATTTACAGTTTCTTACCAAAATCCACCACCAGCTCGTGCAAATGATCCACCACTCGGTAAATTTTTCTGATTTGAGTGATACTTTTGCAAAATGATGGCTCATTCTTGATTTTTTATGGCTTATTTACAATTTCTTACCAAACTCCACCACATACTTATAGGCATGTAAACAACGAACCGAACAATTCGTAAACAGTTTGACGAAAGTTCGTTCTTTTATTAAATGAACGAATAGTAACAAAAACTTTTGTGTTCGTTTAATTAAATGAACGAACATGAACACACATATCGTTCGTTTATTTATATTACGAACTGTTAGGTTATGTTCATTTATGTATGCTTGTTTGTGTTTGTGTACTTATGATCATTTAAGTTTGTTTGCATTCATTTAAACAATATATTTTTATTATTATTTTAAAATAATATATAAATATCATTAATATATCAATAATTCGTGTGTCAATTATTTTTGTCTATACATTTATACATGTTCAGTTGTGTTCATTAGTTTATATTTATGAGCCGGATATCTTTGAGAGGAAGGGTGATCAATTTGCGAACGTGATCCTAAAATGTCTCGGTCTTTGTTGTTTAAAATTTGATATTATAATGTCACAAAATTTTATTACATAAAACAATATAAAATAAAATTACGATTAAAATTTACAACAATTAAGAAATCACTAACACTTAAATCATTCTGTAACCAACAATAAAGAAAATTAGTATTTAAGAAATTAATATAAATTTGTTATAATTACTATCATATTAATTAATTATATTTATTTATAAATAAAAGTTGTATAAGTTTTGTTGATAAATTTATAAATAGCCGAAAAGTTAAAATTTAATTTTTTTAAATAGTAATAATAAAATAAAAAGTTATGAGAAAATGTAGGATTAACATATCATATTAATTAAAATCAAAAATTATTATAAGAGAAAAGAAGGTTCATTGAGCAACCATAAACAAGGTGAAACTGAGGAACACTTATGTATTGTTAATCTTTATACAAAAAAAAAAATAATATAGTGTAAAAAATAATCCAGCACCAAAAAATAATTTAGTACAAAAAAAATAATTTAATAAAAAAAAAAGTCGAGTACAAAAAGAATCAGTAAAATAAAGACTGAGTACAAAAATAATAAACGACTCATGAGCGTTTTCAATTCCTTTTTTTATGATTCTCAAACCTTTCTCTTATCTACCTCTAATAAAATATTCCAAAAATTGATGCCTGGTATTTTCTTATTTTTTTCAAAAGTTTTTAATTATTTAAATTAATTGTATTAATATTTTGAATTTTTTTATACTTTTTATGTTATCTCAAATTATAAAATAAATCTAAATTTGTTGTTATCTAATTAATTATTAATTCTATATATTTAAAAAAGTAAACTACACTTTTTATCCATTAGGTTTGCAGTAGTTAACAGTTTCAGTTCACAATTAACAGAAACAGTCTTTAAAGTTTCAAGTCTTATTAATTTTCATCCCTAACATTTCAAGTCTAAATTTTTTTTATTCTAACGTTTCAATTATTAACAGTTTTCGTCGATAACATTTCAAGTCTTATGAATTCTTAAAACTTTACTTTAATTTGTATAATTATCAACTAAATTTATATAATTTATATTTAAAATGTTTCTAATAAATAATTTTTAAATCTCAAAACATAATTTATAGTTATAAAGTTTTAATTGTTGATGATGTAACTCGTGTAATACACGGGTTATAAGCTACTAACAGATATATCAATATGTTAAAGTGGATTATTGATTTACTTTGGTTTGTTCAATTGTTTTCAGTTTCGTACCAAAATCCACCGCCGGTTCGTCATCCACCTACTAACTGCGGTACACCACCACCTAGAAGTTATGGTGACCCGGCGTCACCACCTCCGGTCCCACCACGCCGGAGCGGTGGCGGTGGCGGTGGCCGGAGAATCAGCCCCCCTCGAACTTCTACTTCACCACCTCCAAGGAGGGTTCGGTACCCTCCGCCTCCAAGTTGCGTTGATCCTCCAAAGTCTCCTCCGGTCGGACCTACCATAAGACCCGACCCGACTCAGCGTCGCAACCCCTCTCAGACACCACCCTCAAACCACTACTACCCTCCACCGTCTGTAACCACCCATCTGCCCACCACTCCCTCCGGTGACCCACCATCCACAACACCCACCACCGACCCACGGTCCCCCACACCCACCATCGACCCACCGTCTACCACACCCACTACCGACCCACCGACCACCATCGACCCACCGGCCACCACTACACCGACCACTACTCCGCCTGTCACCTACACGTTCCCATCACCACCATTTTTTCCTAATATACCCTTCTTTGGCGGCACATCTGAGTAAGTGACTTTAAATATCCAAAAAGTTATATGTTAAAACTTAAAAGATCCATGTCTGTAATGGCCAGAATGCTTTCATTAAAAAAATATATAAACTCTACACATTTATGTAAGTTTTTATAAAATGAAATAATGTAACAAGTTTTCTTTGAACATACAAATAAATAAAACTATTTTGGTTAGCGTGTAAACTGGTTCGGTTTTCATTTTATTCATTTAGAACTTTTTTTAAACTAAAAAACGCACCAAAAAAAATTTACGTGGCTCAAAACCGAACACAAAAACGAATATGAACCCAATCTAGTCTTCCGTTTCGACGTATTGGGCTTTTATTTGGTTTTTTTCATGGGATATATGAAAGTTGGTGTAAAAAATTGAAAATGACTTATTCGGGTTATTAGGTTGAATCAAATCTAAATTTTTGAATAAAAAATGGAATTACAAGTTTGGTTTAAAACCAAACCGAAAACAAAATATGCAATTCATATTGGATTTAATCGGTTTAGGTTGGATTCGGATTCGATCTAGTCTGTTTCAAAGTGAACAAAAATCCTCATTTTGGTACATGAAAATAAAATGTAAAACTAGTTACACCTTAAAGAGCAAAATCATATCACATCTAACTATATGAATCATTACAGTTTTTGGAGGACACACCCACACTTTCTCTCGGATCTTTTCGCCTGGTGGCGTGCTTTGGGTCGATCCATGGGTCTAGGTGGCATTCCGGGTATCGGTTATACCATGATCAGCTTTCAGGAAGCACTTTCAAACACAAGAACTGATGGCATTGGTGCACTTTATCGTGAAGGAACCGCTTCTTTGTTGAACTCTATGGTCAACCCAGACTTTCCGTTTACAACGAGCCAGGTGATAGACAGTTTTAGGGCTGGACTAACCTCAAACCAAGCTGGTGCGGCTCAAGCCCAATTGTTCAAGTTAGCCAACGAGGGTCGACTCAAGCCAAGAGTGTAATTGATTAATTGTATTGATATTATGATATATGTCTAACTTATTAAGTTTTATTTGTTGTTTGTAGTGTGATTTTATTGCTAATTAGCAGCTACAATGATGTTCTACACCATGTTTACATGGATTATAAAAACTTTTGGGGGTTGATGAATGAGTTTATGGTTGATACACAAGAAAATCACTAAATTTGACGTTTTCAACAAACAAGTTCTTAAACATTTTTTTTTTGTCCATTGCAAACAAAACATATCGATTTCATCTTGTAAGGTTGCGACCTTAACCAGCTTGGATATCATTTCATCTTACGACTTGTGAAATATCGAAAAATTGCAAGTTGCAGAAGTGTAGTTTAAAGTCATTAAAAAAGGGTTGGTGTAATTGCACATAAAGGTTGCTTCCAGTAGCAAACAAACCACTGTCGCATACGTCAATTCTTTGGTAGTCACTTTTGAAACAACAAATTAACTCATGCACCCAACAATCTCTAAAGGCTGGCATAAAATTTAAATATGTTTTTTACTTTTTTTATTCCAAAATTATGCTACCTAGTAATTTGGCATAACATTTAATGGGTTATGTTACCCTAAATTAAAAGATGGTTCTATAAAAAACTAACACGTCATTAGACTTTTAAGATGCGATTTAAATTGTTAAAGAATATAAAAAAATATGTTTATCAGATTGTAGCTAATATAATACCGTACAAAGAAACGTGTACTTAAAAGATAGAAGGGTATAACATTTGAAAGATCATATTGTGTTATGATGGTGAAATGTTTGTGAATGTGCTCGGTGATGTGATTAAAAGCATATGTTTTTCATCACTTGTACATGTGCTTTTAGAGTACATGTCTCTACCCTTAAGGAATGTTGTGTGCTAGAAGTAATCGCATTTTTTAACAGGTCACTTTTTTGGTTTTCAATGGCAAATCTATCATATCTATAGTCTTAAATTGTAATAAAATACTCTTTGTCAGGGTTCGAACTCATGACCTTTAATGATTGCATTTCTTTGTAGCTCAATGATTCGAACGATCAGTGATCTTGAAACATGCACGGTGATTTAGGAGATTTATCCATTTAGGTAAACAATAAGGGTTTCTGGTAGGGGCGAAAAATCATGACACGACACAAAAATAATCAGGTTTTGGGTTGGCAAGTATAACCCATTAAAAGAAAACATGACGTCTTTGTGTATTTTACTTAGGAGTAATAATATGGTTAGTTACGATCATCGGCGGATTTTCACAAGGGAGTCAAGGGGGGTTAGTTGACCCTCCGGCCGGCTAGATTCTCATATTTACAGGGGGGTCAAGGGTATCATCGAAATTTTTTGTTTGTGGTTCGACCCTTCAAATTATCATCGGTGGAGACAGAACAGCACAATAGTTGAGGTAAGATCAAGAATAAGAAGTTATCGAGACTGAAATTTTTCTCCGAACGGCAGCTATGGCAGACTGGTTTTAAGAGGATGTGAAGAAAATGATAGAAAATTGTCTTACTTTTCACGTTGGAACTTAGCAAAACTGTGTATACTATAGGACTTCATTGGGAAGTGTATATGTTTAATTTTTTTTTTAATTCTTTTGAACGACATCTATACGAGCACGGGGTATTATTTTCTACATTTAGGAACCGTTATAAAACATAGGACCTATCGACCTTGAAGATGACATTGTAGGGGCCCGATTGATGAAGTGTGATAGATTTTTAAGCTAGCAGTCATAAAAGGAAATTATATAACGACCCTCCGGTACAGAAGTTCTGGTTCCGCCACTGGTTACGATAATGTCTTTTTTTTTAATTCCATATTATTTATTTGTCACATTCATACTTACCTGTTAAACATATTATCCTTAACGTGTTTACAACCCAACAACCATCATATAGCCTGTAAATTCTTTTGATTTATTTAAATGAACGAGTCAAATGAGCCATGTTCGGATTGAACTGAATTTATGTCTATCCAGTTGTAGTAGAAAATCTTGACACAAATCAAAATATGGGTTGGATTTAGGTTGCATCAATCAACCCCTCAACTCATACACGATTGACACCTGTTTTAATTTTTGGTGTTTATGTCAAAACTTGGTTTTTCAACTCTCTTTACCTATATTTAAAAGGCAAATTGGATTTTAATAATATCAACTTTGACCAATTGGCTTGTAATAATCTCAACTCAGGAAATTGTTACCAACAATCCAAACTTTTATATTATTTACCTGTGGCAGTCCATAATTAACGGAAGCTAACTCCGTTAACTTAATGCTGACGTGGCAAGATTTTGCTGACGTGTCATGCCGACATGGCGATATTTGCTGACGTGACACAATTTTGCTGACATGGCGTTATGCCACATCAACAATATGCCAACGAGGTTAACTTCCGTTAGTTAGGAACTGCCACAAGTAAATGATATAAAAGTTTGGACTGTTGGTAACAATTTTCTGAGTTGGGATTATTACAAGCCAATGGGTCAATGTTTGAATTATTAAAATCCAATTTGCCAAACGGTGAAAATTGATAAGACTTGAAACGTTAAAATCCATTTCTGTTAATGGTGGACTGAAATTGTTAAGTATTATAAACCTAATGGATAAACAATGCAGATTACTTTTTTAAATAAATGAGATAAATACTTAATTAGATAATAACAAATTTAAATCTATTTTTATTATTTAAGATATTAAAAGAATTCAAAATATTAATTTAATTAACAGTAATAATTAAAAAGCTATAAAAAATTTGAGAAAATGTCACGTGACATTTTTTTGAATGATTTATTATAGGTAGATTAACATGATCATGGATGTATATTAAGAAATTGGAATAATTAGTTAATCTTATCAAAACCAAGAACATCGAACTTGGTGTGATGTTGAATCAAAACAGAAGCAACGTTGAATAAAATAAAATAAACAAATCAAACCTTCTGATTGAAAGAGAAGTCGATGTGATCTTCACGATGAGATTTTGGATTCGAAGACAAGTGAACCGTTTAAGTTGTTGTAGGGTTCTAGAATCTATCGTGTAAATTACTAAACTACCTTCTATCTCATTTAATTAAACTTTTTAATTCGTTAAAGTTACCTGAGTTTAAAGAAAAAAGACGTGATTTGTAACGGAAAAAAAGAAATATTAAGGACGAAAACTGAAATTAAATATAAAAATGAAAAAGGAAAGGAAACAGATATGACAAATCTAAAAATTTTAGTGGGCAAATACAAACGGGTATAGAAAAAACCGGTTGGTTATGGTATAAAAAATACGGGTTCACCTACATATAAATATAAAATAAGTTAATGCCCACTTCTTGGGTAAAATTGAGTATGGTTCTGGTTTCGAGTATTTTCAATATCCGGTTTCAGGTATTTTCATTAACGGGTTTCGTGTTTTTTCGGATATAAACCGGGTATGAGTATTGAGCTCAGGCTGTATACCCTATCCATACCATACGGGTAGAATTGGGCTTGGTTCTGGATACAAAATACCCGAGTATAAAAAAACAATTTAAGGTTTTTTTTTTCCTCAAGTCATGGTCTTTTTTCTTTTTGTGCACCTCTACTTCGGATTAATAAAAGCCTTAATAATTGGTTGTATCCCTAGGGGTGTTCACGGTTCGGTTCCAAACCGCGAAGTCGTTCAAACTGTTCATTGGTTTGGTTTCACGGTTGGTTTTTTCTTTTCACTCTCGGTCGGTTGGTTTTTTAGAATTTCAAACCGTAGTGAGCGGTTTGGTTTACCGTTAAACCGGCCGTATAAAACCAGACCGGACCGTAAGATTATAAAGGGAGACAAAACTAATGTTTTTTGCTAAATCGGAAATGAAAAACCTTTGACCGTGAGATAAAATGTTGGTTTTTATGGGCTTTAAATTTTAGATTACATAAGTAATGAATATATTGGATGGTTACTGAGACGGTACGTGTGTATGTTTTGTAAAAGTTCCAAAGGCTACATTAGTCTCCATGTTATGATTCATTATTTTGTTTCTTGATTGATCACACTTGCGCATTAGGATGTTTTTTTTTAGAACTGATGTGATTTTAGTTATAATATTTTCAAATAAAAAATAAAGTTATTGTATCTCTTGTATTGCCTTCAATCCTTCAATGACATGCCTTAATTTTCATGCTTTGATTTATTAAAATTAAACCTTTGTTTTGACCTGAAGAAAACAAAAGTTAATTGTTGTTTTCACTGGGTAGAAAGATGAGTGTTAAGTGTGGAGCCTTTGGGCCCAATGGGCCAGGTCTGGGTCTTTAACTTGTAACCCTAGTCTCCTAGTATATAT
>WOUH02000015.1:9152564-9166028 GCA_009936405.2 Stevia rebaudiana
GTATTAAGTATTTGTTACCAGAGTAAGTATATGATTATAGAATTAAAAAGATAGATAGAAGAGTTTTATTATGGGATTGTATAACTGTTTTTTACATGTTTAAACTTGTCATGTCACAATCAAATTATCATAGAGCACTTCCAACAATGTATTACTTCACATTACATAGAATTTATAACTAGAAAAACATGTAATGAGTAAAAGAATAATCATTAATCATCGTTTATATAATTTTATAACCAACCGGTATACAGAATCACTTACATTTGGCCCAATGAAGTTGATTCCATGTTCTCTACACATCTCCACAAAAACAGCATTTTCAGCAAGGAATCCATAACCAGGATGCAACATTGTACATCCACGACTGATAGCGGCAGAGAGGACATTGGGTATCAGCAAGTACCTGATGAAAAAAATGACAATTTATTATACCAACAATTAAACAAACAATTAGATTCCAAAAATTTTAAAACCAATTTAAAATAAAATTTCTAATTGTGACTGTGATGAAGATAGGTCAACTTACGATTGGTTACTAGGAGCTTCACCTATGCAAACTGACTCATCAGCCAGTTTAACATGAAGTGCATCCTTATCGATAGTAGAGTACACTGCAACACAAGGGATCCCTAACTCATGAGCGGTTCGAATCACACGCACCGCGATTTCGCCTCTGTTTGCAACCAGAATTTTTTCAGCACGACATGTGACACCAAGTGCTCCCTCGCGTTTTGCTGATCTATGAGCTGTTTGAGAAGCCTGAAATCTTTGTTTAGGAAAGCTCAACTTATTTCCCGCTAAGAAGTTACACTGGGAACTCTTGATTCCACTAGACCTCCCGATGAATAAACCCTAATATTAAACATCACATGTGAAAAGTTCGAATCAATAAAATTTATTCACAGAAAACAGGATTTAGCATGATGGATTATTGCAAAAGAATAAAAAACATTATATGAAGAGGGACAGGGTTTGCAGTCATCAAAGTACAGCTAATTAAGTGATTGTTCTTTAAATCATGTCTATTTAGCAAATTTCACACATAAAAAGGTTTCTTTTTTTTTTAATTGTATCTAGAGACAGCTGCATATGATGAAACAGATAGAAATATCAACCTACATGACTACATCTTTAACCAAATTAGCATATATGCATCTTTCTAGTTTCATAAATGTAAGTGTCAAAACTCAAACACTCATATTGATGTCTAACCAAGCAAAATACATCCAAATATCCAATATCACCAATAGCATCTAGAAATGAACAAATTACAATCCAATAAAATAAAATTATCAAGCTACCGACACAGACTTGATGATCTACACGCACAATTACAAAACAGCACCCATTAGATCAACCAAAAGAAGATAAGACAACAAATACTGTTCTACACTAAAACTAACATTCCAGTAGACAAATTCATGTCTACTGTAATTCAGTTTATCATAAAAACAGCTAACAAATAGATGTAGAGAAGTATGAGAGTGACAAGCATACCGGAGGAGAAGTGATTGGCTTACTGCAAAACGTCCTGACGGCTGAATCCATATCTTATATCAAACGCTGCAGAAATCACACACTATATCAAAATTCAAAACTAAAGCTCTATCTATAAGTATATAACTACAGCATTCATAGATACATCATAATGAAGTAGCGATCGAGCAATTAGAATCAGACTAAGATCCGAACTATTAATGCCGAAATCAGGATCAAAATCGAGAAGGAAATGAGTTAAGACTTGAAAAAGAAGCTAACGTACTTGAAATTTAGCCAAATTTGAAGAAATTAGGCGGAGCAGTTGAGCGAGAGAGAGTGAGAGCAACGAAATACAAGTAAAGAAGAAAGAGGGTGTCGATGAAATCTATGATGGTTGCAGATTGAATTCTCCGCCCAAAATCGGGGGTTATTTTGTTTCGACTGGATTAACATTTTATCTAAACAAAATTATTTATGTTTGTCTTTTTACAAATGCAAATTTTTTCTTAAACTCATACGGTCATACCACATAATTATTAACTTTTGTGTGTGAAAAAATAATACATCACTAAGCTTGTTTGTTTCAATTTTGGAGTAAGTTTACAATAATTTGTGCCCGTAGCTTCAGACTTCTATTATAGTTAAGGGTGAGAGGAGTACTACCCTAACTTCCATCACTTACTCTAATCAATTACCGATCAGAGATGTCACATATCAAGTACTATAACTCATCTTAAACTACCCTAATACCTCTCAAATGATTGATCATCAAACAAGAACGCTTAATTAGTTGTGGTTGTTATAAAATTGTGTTTGAGGGAATGTTTCGGGAGACAGAACGGGATAATACGTGTTAGGCGTATGACCCCTCAAGCCTCCACCCCTTGACCCACCGCCACTAGAGCCACCACCCCTCGAAATGACACCCCTCGTACCGCCCATAGAGCCACCACCAGATGAACTGCGATAATTGCCACTCCCACGTGAACTACAGCCACCACCTCTTTGTCTTTTACCACTAGGATCCATGGGGATTTTTTTAGAGAAAAAAAAGAGTTTTTCTTTTGTGATTGAATATTTGAGAGATTAGAAAGTTATGAGAAATAAGATATAAATAATGAATATTTATAAAAGTATGATTTTTTGATTTTATAATTTTTTTTAAATTGACAGAGTCGTTCAACGGCTAGAAAATAGCCATTAAATGTTTCCGCATCGGTGATCAATACCTGAGATTAATACCCGATCAGGGTACCTGTGGTGATGGCGGGTTTACCCCTACGCAATGCCTTAACCAATGGTATACCGTTCACCCTAAGTTAGGTTTAACTCGAACATCATATATTTATTTTATTTTTTTGTTGTTGAAGGGTAAGTTTAGCGTCTTTTATGTGTCTACCATTTGCATTTTAATTTGTTCCTCGGGTATGGGTTTTTAAATACCCTTATAATAGGTTTTTTGACGTTTTCCATTTAACTTTAAGCCTGAGAATTTAGATGGCAGGAAACGTCTTAGATGTATCATTAGACCATCTCCAACACATGTGACCAAGATGGCACTGTTTGTGAGAGAGGTGACGTTGGGGGTATGGCTACACTTAGGGTTACGCATTGGGACAAGGATAGAGAAGAAAGGGGAATATGTGGCCAAAGGTGATGGTGACACAAAGGCACATCACTCTCATACGAGGTGGTGATGTAGTATGAGGGGTGTGGCTCACATATAATGTTTCCCCTTACCATCACATCAAACTGTGAAAATGGTTCACTCCCATTACTCTTCATTCCACCATAAATAAAACAATATTATTAAGTTTTAGTCAATATAAGTATATATGTCATTATTATAAGATAAATAATTTTAAAAGCTATCCACTAAAAAAAAGAAAATAATGGAAAACAAACATAAAATACAAAAAAAAGGTTAAAAATAGATTAAACATCTACTCATCATTGTAGTTGGTAGTACCAGTGAGGATACAGTATCTGCCAAAACTACTAAAATACAAGTACGTCTTAAGCCGCTTTCAAAACTATGATATACTTTCAAAATAACCTGGTTTTCAGTACAATTTATATATGAAAATGTTTAATAAAAAGGTCAAAAGAACATTGTGTACACATTTCTTTTGAAAGGTTTGTTCTTTTAAAAGGTTAACAATGATAAGTTATTAGAAAAACTATTTATTCGTTAAATAAAATATATTTAAAAAATAACTTAGGCATTGTTCACGTTGTGAGTTATTAAGCTTCGTCACTAAACACAGCCAAGAAGTGTGAAGTTCAACATCTGGCCACTTGGACCATGGTACATGTGCGGGTCTGCAACAAGCTGGAATCAGACCAACACAACAAGAACCGAACCCGTTTATCATATGAAAATGGGAACTACAAACCGGACCACATAGTCACAGGACAGTCCAGACCAAACCAACTTAAATGGGTTAGGTTCCCGATTCTGATTTAGTTGAATTGTTTGCTTAAACATGTTTAGAACTTCTAACACCCCCATGTTCTAAACAACTAATTAATTAAATGGGTAGGGCGTTTATAGGTGAACCGTGAATGTTCAAAACTTCAAATCATTGTTGTATTTACGTACTTAAAACATTCTTTATAACTTTGTTTTTGTAAATTTACCTTATTCTTGGTAGATATGTCAACTAAGACGTTTTTACCGATTAGTCAACTCATGTTTATTTTCGTAATATATTCTGTCAATCCAATGGAATCTTACTACATAATCATAAAGTAAGAAATATGTCAAAATCAGTTAATAAAGTTGTACGTACGTGCATTCTAATTTATCCTCCTACGTTGTTTGTCTATCTGTGTTACATCATATGAGAAACAAAAATAATTATAAATAATTACAATAATTAAAATAATTATAACTTTAAAACATATAATACATTTTCTGAAACTAAAATGAATACTAATAAATAGTGTTTGACTTATTCATTATTAATAAATACAATTTATGACATAAAACGACAATATTACACTACACTTAATTACATCAAATACTAACTTATAAACTCATACTAGTTTAAATACTATATATGTTTTCAAAATATTTGTAATATCATTCTACTTACAAATTCATATTTTTATAAACACCAGATTATTATTTACCAACACACTTTTGTATTTATCTGTTTAATGTTACTCGTTTGGTTTCAATTAAATGGAAGTCAGATAAATATAATTAACAACAAAAATTATAAGCCAACTAGCTTGTAGGCTGTAGCTAAGTATTGCATGGAGGCAATAAATTGTTGAGGTCTCAGGACTAACTAAGGAGCTTTCCTTCTTGAATGGATTTTGGAGTTAGTCCTCGTCAAATGTCAAATGTCAAACTAACAATGAACAGTTGCAATCCTGTCTCAGAGTGACACCCTAACGCCGTTCAAGAAAACAAGAAAAATCATAACTAACTGACAATTTAAATTATGGAGATTGTTGAAATAATTATATGTATTGATTATAAGAGGAAAGTTCATATGAAAACCACTTTATTGTGCGAGAACCAAAAAACCACAACTTAATAAACTTTAACATTTCTTATTTATATGTTATTATTTTTTAGAACGAACTGCACCTTTGACTCATAAAATTTCTCCTCTTTCAAACGAGTATAATAAAACCATATTAAAAAGAAAAAAAATGCGTCATAATATTTTAATATTACATATACGCAGTAATAGTTTACAAATTATACTTTCTTTAAATTTATATTTGTGGTTTTAGAAGAGATTTATTCGGGTTTTTTTTTCATCTATTTATGTATACTATGGGGAAAGTTCATTGGGGAACCATAAAAAATGGGGAACTGGAAAACACTTGTGGACCGTTCATCTTTAGTGCAAAAAAAAAATCCAGTACAAAAAAAAATAATCCAGTACCAAAAAAATCCAGTAAAAAAAAAAACCAATACAAAAAAAAATAATCCAGTACAACAAAAAATAATCCAGTACAAAAAAATCAACGACCCACAAGTGTTCCCCAGTTCCCTCTTTTTTATGGTTCCCCAATGAATCTTTCTCTACTACATATATGCAATATGACATTCATACTACACACATGAAGTATGATTATAATTCATATATTTTTGTACTTTGAGTTACTTTACACATATCTTATAAGTGTTGTTTGTGCTTTCTTTTATGTATTTATGTATTCTACAAGTAGCCGTTCTAGAAAAAAAAGAAAAATGTATACTACAAGTATGTTGTATACTACAGCTTTCGACATGAATTTTTATCTTTTTGACATAATTTTTTTATATTCGTTTGAAAGATATAAAATTTGTGATTTGATGGTGTACACCGTTTTAAAAATAATAACATATGAAGAAATGAGAAAAAAAATTAAATTCACTTAAGTATAATTTTTTGGTTCTCGCATAAAAAAATGGTTTTCTCATAAACCACCCTTAACTATAAATATCATAAATTAGTAAGAATATAACTTCAATTTTATATCTATAACAATTAATAATATAATTTCTTTATAAACCTTATTATATAAACCTTATGGTGTAAACCAATTTCTGTTTGTCAAAATTCTCAATATCACATTTAAATTATCAACTGCAGTTATGTATTACTCCAAAAAAGTAATAATTTTGGCATTAAACTCCGAAAAAGAACTTTAATAAGCAAATGCATGTCACATTTGTTTAATATCCATATCCTTTTGTATCATAGTTATTTAATAATATAAAGACATAATTTGACTTTTATGGTAAAGTCATAATAACTTTATACGAAACAGATATCTATTACTCATTTAGTAGGAAACCTTTATTTCTGTTTATTTTTGGGTACTTACAAACTATGGCCCATACTTCTCACTTAACTTTAATTTGACACTATGAAACTATTTTAGAACATTTTTAAATGCATTTTTGGATCTTAATAGTAAAGTTTTATTGATATTCGTAGCATAAAATAATGATACTCTAAATATGAGTAGCGCTAATAAACAAACCAACCACGATTGGATATTTGTTCTTGTTTGTTTAGCATTAAACTTGTTCGAAAACGATTCACGACACTAAACGAATATAAATTCGTGTTCATGATCGTTTATTACGGAATTGGTTTGTTATCGAACGCAAACGAATATATGTTGTTTGAAAAAACAAAATCAACATTCTTAATCAAGACATTGTACATAATCACCATAATAAATAAAAATTTAAGCACTTACAACTAAAAAATGTAATTATCACAAAAACGAAACACAAGTTAAAAAAAATATCGTAATTATAAGTACTTCAAAATAATGTATCATAGATTTAAATTTCAAATAAATAAGTTTTTAACAAAAAAAATAATGAAATGATTAAGTTTCCGGTTTAAATCTTAAGGTAATAAAGTAAAAGTTAAATGTTTTTTTTACACTTTTATAGATGAACGTTAATGAAAACATACGAATACAAACAAGCAAATGCAACTTTTGTTCATATTCATTCATTTAATAACATAAATTATTGGTCATGCTCGTTTGTTTATTAAATAATTAAATGTTAAACAAACTTTCCGTAAAACAGTTCACCAAGTATTCACTAAGCCTTTATGTTTCATTTATAACCGCACGTACAATTTAAATTTAAGATCACCACTGTTATATTTGTTAACAAACTTAACACATCCAGTCATCCATGCAGATTAACTAATTAATGATTTCAAAAAATGCAGCAATATGAATATATATCAAATGAGTTAATACCTAAATATATTGGGCAGATAAAACGCGTTAATATATAGCATAATGAATAACATTTCTTTATTTTCTAAAAAAAACATTAATTCTTATTTTGACTTAATACTTAAATAAATATTATGTCACACAATCATTATACAACTGAAAGGGTTTTCTTAACGACAAATATATTGTACTCCTACATTACGTCAAACTAAATTACTCTTTTGTATGGATTTGAACTCATAATCTTCATTTCAAGAGGCAATGTCGGCCTCTACCAAGTGTGTTAATCTCACATTGACGATTAAGGGCATTAATAAGAGAGTAATCTCATTTTCTCCTATTCTCTTTTGCTTCTTGTTTTGTACCCATCGGGTTTTGATTTGGTGAGTTGATACTTGATTGAGGAGTAATCTCGAAACTGAAGCTTTTTCTTCAGCCTTAAAACGAGAGAGGTGGTGTTCTCTTTGGCCTTGATGTCCCAAACTCGTTTCACGACTCTAACTCCGTCCCACCTAATAAATTTTGGACGATTTGAAAACTACTCATTAATATTTAACCGATCCTAGCTAATATATATAGACTTATACAACCCTTTATAATAAATTTTCTAATGGAACTTTGCACACTCGTAATTTCATTGGTTCTTAATTACTGATTTAACTAAGGTGGCAAGTTATTTTATAAAACAAGGTTTACAATATGTCTATTCTTAGCAAGTCTAGTATGTAGAGCATTCACAATAGCTTCCCCATTTTTCTATGAGGAGATCCTGCATAATTTAGGGTGTGGTTCGGAGTGGTTGTGAGTAGATGAGAGAGAAATATTTGAGGTTTGGTTTGTTTTTCCCCCAAAGTTAGGAAAAAATATGAAGATGGGGATTTTGGTATAGGAGAGAAAAAAGGTAATGATGTTATTTTAATAATTTTTTAAATTGGTTGTGAGTGAATGAAAGATAAAGAGATAATGATAAAGGTACGAAAAAGTATTATTTAATTGGAAAAAGTACAAATGGAGATGGGGAAGCTACTGTGAATGCTCTAACATATATCAAACCGATGTAAAAAACTTTTATTATTCATCATGAAAAATAAAAAGTCATTTTTGTTTTTCTTTTAATCAATATTAACCTCAATCATGAGATAAAGTATATCCCAAATTGAAAGAAATAATATGTTTTATTAATTATTCATTGTTGAGACATAGCCAAATTAAGTTGTAGGTTAAAATTCTATAAGGACATGTGTAAAGGGCTTGATAATCAAATGAAAATTCTATACGATACTTGGTCACACCATCATCAAGCCCTTCCTACACATAAGGAGCGATCATCAATTGAATAAGACAAGTGATCGATTGAAAGTCAATGTAATTTATTTTATTTTTATTTCAATTTCAACCAATAATAATAATCCACATAATTAATTTTTTTTCTTCACCTTTTTTGAACAACGATTGACTGAGTTTTGGGCGTTAAAGACGAAATCCCTTACTCCTTTAACCTCGAGGGTAAAAGTGTAAAACCCCCTCTAGCTCACTCATAAGTTTTTATTTCTTAAGTGAGGCTTAAACCTGACCTCTTCATATAATTTAAAAAGATCACAAACATCTCACCTTAACCACTAGGATAGAAGATGGCATCTATGTAACAGCCTGATCAAGTCATTTTAAAATTACTAATTTACCATTACACATACCTTAAGAACCATGAAGAGAGTAATTAATAGCATCTTAAATGCATTCATAAAAAAAATCAACCAACCACATACCTCATCTCCATGTTTCTTTTTTGCTATATATATGAGTCAAATCATAACCCTTTCTCCTCACCGTTTCTTGAAAGCTACAGAAACAAAGATGGTGACAACCAAAACCCTAAAATCTTGTTTTCTTTTGTGGGTATTTGCTTCTGGTTTGTCATCAGTAGCTTCTTCAAGCTTTCAAGATGAAAAAAACTTCCACATTAACAACACTCCATACACATATGCAAGCCCTCCTCCCCCAGTTGGTAAAAAAAATAAACTTTTGAATTATAAAATTTGTAAAACTTTATGTTTTGTTCAGAATTTTATATATGTATTCATTCGTTGAATATTGATTTTTATGTTTGTTTGCACCTTCTTACCAAAATCCATCACCTGATTATGCAGGTATAAATTAAGAGTAAAGCTTTTACTGATTTTGGTAACATTTGTGTCGGTTTTTTGAAGTCGACGTAAAAGTTTAGAGATGTTTCGTGATCTTTTGTAAAACTTGTTTCGGTTGTAAAATTTGAATCTGCTGTTTAATTTTAGAGATTTTTGCTGTTCTTTTCTAAAACTTGTTTTGGTTTCTTGAATTTCATATACAAGGTTAAGAAAGTTAAGTTTAGATATGATGTTTGTAAAATGTGTTCTTTATTTTTCTAAAAGATCTTATTTTCCTGCTATTTGTTTGCAGTTTCTTACCAAAATCCACCCCCGGATCATGCAAATGAACCACCCGCAGGTAAATGCTCATAAAAGTATAAAACTTTTGGAATGAGTTGTAATTTTTTGTAAATATATCGTTTATTTATGATTCTTGATAAAGTAATAATCATAATTTGCATGATAATTCTTAATTAATAGTTTTTTTGTAACGTTTGATTATGATTAATGATTTTTGAAGGAATCATAATAATAATTCTAATTTATCGTTTTTTTTTGTAACGTTTGTATGCAGTTTCAAGTCCACCGCCAGCTCAAACAGATAATCCACCCGCAGGTAAGCGTGTGTAGTTTAGAATCTGACGTAAGATTCTCATGATTACGAGAATATTATTATTATTATTATTATTATAAATATGATAATAATATTTTCATAATATGATTAAATTTAATTGTTTATGGTTGTTTCTTTGCAGTTTCGTACCAAAGTCCACCTCCGGTTCAGCCAAATAATCCACCGGCCGCCGCCGGCGTAACGCCACCAACTCACCATCACCACCATCACCATCACCACCATGAACAAAAACCACCTACTAACTGCGACATACCACCTGCTGGTGGCTATGGCTACCCGTCTCCGCCGCCACCCACCGGTGACCATAATGAACCACCAAGCAGCGGTGGAGGTAGTGGTGGCGGCGGAGGCGGTGGCGGTGGTAGCAGTCCACCGACTGAAACTCCACCAACACCAGCTGAACAGCCGGTTCTGTCACCACCTTCCCCCACCGTGTACCAAAACCCTCCGGCGCCGCCAACCGGCGGTTGCAGTTGCGCACCACCGCCGAGCTCTGTTCCGGTAGGACCCGCCGGAGCACCTTCCCCCGTCGAGCATGACAACCCGACTCCGATACCACCTAGATCCGCATATCACTTCTACCCTCCTCCAGCTTCCACCACCACCGCGCCACCAGCCACAAGTCCCGACGCCGGTGCACCCTCCGACAGCCCACCGTCGGCGCCGACCAATCCCACGACCCCAACGGCAAAAGCTCCGCCGGGCACCGGTGGTTACACGTTCCCGTCACCTCCATCTTTGCCACATATACCCTTCCTTGGTGGCACTTGCAAGTAAGTAAATGTTATTATCTTATTCTATTTAACACGTTATATGCATCCATGTGTCTTTTTAGCATTAACACATTCACTACATACACGTTCACACAAAGCTTTCAAAAATACAATTTTGTGGTGAAATTTGCACACTATTATTACCGTGCAAGAAATAAATAAATATAAATATAAATATAAATAAATACAGTTTAAAAAACGAGGACGTGTTTGTAAAATAATATTTTTTTTCTTTTATAATAACACATATTTTTCATATAACATTTCTAAATGCATACAATCGCCCGTTAGAGCGAGTTTAAATTAAAATAAAAACTATACTATTTATTGCTCTCTTTATCGAAACTTGAAAATTAAACCGGCCCCTAAAATTTGGGTCGCTTTAAATATGGGCCCCAAGCTAAATCCATGCTGGTTTTTATGTGTTTTAAAATGCACCCATTTATCCCATTTATGAACATTTGTTTTAATGTGACAATAATATAATAGAAATATAAACTTATCCAACCATCAATTTCGTGAGACCCAATTTCTTCCCACATAACATTTGCTTGCATACATATAATATTATTTTATGCATCGTTTTAACTTGTCATAAAACGCAGTTTCTGGAGGAATCACCCAAACATGCTGTCGGATATATTCAAGTGGTGGCGTACCACATTTGGTCGAACCATCGGACTCGGCAACAACATTTTTGGCCCAAACATGAGCTTTCTAGAAGCACTTTCAAACCCGAGAACCGATGGCATCGGTGCGCTTTACCGTGAAGGAACCGCGTCTTTGCTAAACTCTGTGGTCAATAAGAACTTCCCGTTTACAACGAGCCATGTTTTAGACAGTTTCTTAGTTGCACTAACCTCAAATGAGGTGGCAGCGGCTCAAGCCAAGGTTTTCAAGCTAGCTAATGAGGGTCACCTCAAGCCAAGAGTCTAGTTGATTGTATTTATCTTTGTTTACATTATTAAGCGTTTATTTGTAGTTTGTAATAATGTGCTTATCTCGCCAATATTGAACATCTATTATGAGGTTATACACCATGTTTAGCTAATTATCTTAAGTTTGTTCGTGAACGAAGTTGTGGTTGCTATTAATTTCTTAAAAGAGGAATATTTTTAATAGTCATTTAATTTAATTTTAGTTAAGTAGTGGGATTTGTTGCAATCCAATAACATGAACACAAAACTTTGATCTCGACCAAACGGATTCTTTCTTCTATTACAACTATTGACTATTACAAATATAAAACCTCTAACCCTTATTTACACCATGTGTAATGGGGCTTGACCATCAATTGACTATCTTATGTGCCACTTTGTCACATTAACCAATTTACCATCCGTCACCTTAACACACAAAGTGGTGACCATCAAGTGATAAAAGAAAAGTGACCATGGTCACTTGGTGATTGAAATTTAATGCAATTTATTATGTTTTTATATTTTAATATCAAACAATAGTAATAATCCACATCAGTATTCATTTTCTCCATCACTCACTTGGTAATCAAGCCTCATTACACACATTTTTTACTCATAACTACCTCTCTTATATGACACCCATGTGACAATATGATCAAACCATTTCAAGTGACCAGTAACACCTAACTTCACATTCAAGTTATATAAACTCTTAAAATAATCAATCCTAAAAATATACCATAAACATAATAATAATAATAAACCAATACTAAAAATACATTATTCTTTCAACTTTCTTTCTTTTGAAATTAACCCATCAAAATTAATTTTATTTGAAACACGATGAGAATTATATAATAATCTTGATACACAGGACGAAAATTTGAATAGCCATATCTATAAAGGCGAGACTAAATAGATTAAAAAAAATCATTAATGCTTATTCAAATTGGATTTTCTTTTGGTAAATTCATTAAGAAAGGGTTGGTGGAATTGCACTTTAGAAGTTAATATGCAGCTTGCATACCTTTGTATCAAACGTCAATGCTTTGTTACTTTCTTTCATAAACAATAAAATTAACTCACACAGCTGACATCTAGATAGCATTTTTGTGTCATATGATACTATATAGATTTCTGTTAGATGCTATGTTGCAGGACGACTTAAAACTCACGACCTAAAGTAATTAAATTATATGAAACAAAACTGTTACGTGTATTTGATTCTTCTTAAAAAAAAATTTATTTTTTTTATATCACGGAAAACACATACCCATCTATAACTACTTCTGTCGACGTGGGACTAACTTATTTAGTATAAGCACTGCCTCTTAGATAGGAGGTCGTGGGTACAGACCCAAAAGTGAGCATATTTATTTGAAGTAGAATAGGAGTATGTAATTTATAGATTAACAAAATCTTTGTGTACTCCTAACCCACTTCATACCTGTCTCAAAAAGATTTTGATCTCTAGACATCCAAAATAGAGGTGATACTCCTAAGCCACATTGATGTCTTCTCGATGACCTATCTGATTCATAATTAAAATAAAACCTTAAAAAACGAAACGTCTTTTCTTCAGATGATTTATAATTTGATTTAGACTTCTTATACAAAGGGCTGGCCCAATACACCATCAACCTTGGACGTAGAGCCCAATTTAAAAAAAAAAAACTTATGTAACAAGCTATTCGGGATTGGAGCTGTAACCTGGTGGTAATACTAGAGTATATGTAACACCCCCATCTCAACGTATACGACAGCGGAAGACTTTGTAAAACGAGATGGGTTGTCACGTTGGGTAATTGGGTCAG
>WOUH02000015.1:9182244-9195680 GCA_009936405.2 Stevia rebaudiana
TTAAGAATAGAGAAGAGAATTGTAGAGAGAATTTGAAGAAAATGTGTGAAAAATTAAGGGTTTAAAGGTGGGTTTATATAAAGTTTGAAATCTTTTTTTTTTTTTTTTTTAATAGGGTCCAACGGTCACCCCAATGTTCATATTTTTGGGCCCCACATTTCGGTGAGACTCGGTGCCAATTCCCCGAAATAGAGAACCCCGAAATCGGGGGGCGGTGTTCCCGATCGGAGCCGACCCCTCCCGATGCCTCTCCCTAACCACACCGTGTCCCCTTATAACCGTATGTTGTGGAAAACGATTTTCGGCCCACTATTAAAAAATAGCATCAGCAATGCCAACGAATGAACCGATTCTAAAATAAACTAATATGGATAAATGTAGATTATTTTAGGGCTCAGTTTTGGGCTTTAGAGTTACTCATATTTTTATCTATAAATAATAGGTCGTGTCGCTAGGAGTGAGTATCGGGTACTACTCGGATCGACCCGAGACCAAAAAGTAGGTAAAACTAAAACCGAGACCGAATCACCAATATTCGGTTCAGTCATGGGACCGAATTTGTTTTCGCTTGGTTCAAGATTGTATTCTGTCACAAACTCACATATTACACATAAATGTTTATAAAAACTAACGTGGGAAAAGATTTACGCATCATATTCATAAATGAAGGCTGAACAATAATTTCATGGGTTCATATCTTTAATTAATTGGGTTGGGCAGACTATAAACAGCTAGATTTAATAGAACCTTTTAATATTTCATGGGTTTTGCGGGTACCCTATTAATTCACGGGTAACACCCGGGCCGACATGAAACCCGAAATTTGATGAAAATGAAACCCGAAACCGGACCTTGAAATTAATCATTCGTGGGTTCTTGGGTTTTGCAGGTTTCGCGGGTTAAGACCGTGATATGCCCACCTAGCCTTTTTAAATAGAAACTAAGTCTTTCAAAAGCTACATTCAAAGATCTTAGGTTTGTGACAATACTATGCAAAACCCGTTAGACTCAACTAATTAAGCAGCTCGATAACGTCCGGAGGAAAGAAGTAAAATTGTCAATTGTAATTAATGGTAAAAATCGTTGTAGTTTCTCAACATAGGCTTTCTTGTGTTGGCATTTTTCCTACACGCTTTTCAATCGTTTGTTTGTATACTTTAAGAAACTTGGTGAGTATCTTAATGGTTCATAGTATGAGTATGAAAATATATAATAGGTTGTTTTGCTTTATTGGTAATATTAGAAACATAGTTTTACTACATAAAAACAAAACCAAGCCCATTTAATTATCGAGAACAAGATACCATATTCTATAACCGAAGATAATCAACATTCAAGGGCTTGAATATGTGACTAGCATGTGACTCGATGTAGTTCATATATCTCACTTGCAAATGCATGTAAACAACCCAATCCATATCTTTAGTTGGACTTGGTAATGTCATCACGTAACAGTCGTTCCGGCTGGATGGGACATGACATGATCCAAACGCCACCTTACCCCATCCAAAATCTATCTTGTTCATGATGTGGAACCTTGAACCTGAGGACACCATCACTGACATTTCTTTACTAGCAAATGCTCTTGCTACCAGTGGGTGTGATCGGCGTTCTTCTACCCAATCTATAAGGTCTAGGAAATGGTCTTTCTTGGTAGCTGTATGTAGGAACTCATGAACTGTTGTAGCTATATCACTTAGTGACATCTTCTTCAATTCCTAATGGTTTAAAGCAATCATAGAACATAAATGTTTAATTCGTAACTAATTTACAACAAAATTAATGATATCAATCATCAACCTTTATTACGTCCTAAGGTTACATATATGTTCGTATGATGTTTTTTTTAATATATTTGATGGGTGAAAAGGACCTAAAATGAGAATACTTTTCAATTTTTCGTGAGTATCAGATACGATGATATACTTGTTTACTCAACCCATTACTAGATTATAAACCTGAGATAATTTTGTTGATCTTTATTTAAAGTGTATTATGAAGTTTACATATATTTTGGTTATTTAAGATATCTTACACTGACTATGATACATGAAACTGACTAATAGTTATCTATTAAAAATACTCATTGGATTTTTAGCTTAATATACCTAGTGGGTCATCCAAAACCCACGGGGATGCCCGATACATGACGGGTAAGTACCCAATACATACCCGACATGTGGTTTGAGACAAATTTTACAACCGGCTATGGGTTGGATTAGCCAAACCTGATCTATTGTCAGCCCTAATGAAAAAACACAATATAATTAATAAAAATTACATATAGTAGTACTAGTTGTTTGGTTTAATTTCCACATGAAGCAAAAACAAAAATATTGGTATTTAGAACAAAATCATCATATAACCAAATGGCCAGCTTTATAGGTTAATTGGTACATTATGTAAATAGTTTGGCTTAATATTTTTTTTAACTGTAAATCTATCTTGCTACTATATTATACCCAAATACTCATTGTTAGGGATTGAACTTATAACCTCGCATTCTAAGTGGCAAAGTTTCTACCAAGTGGGAAATTAATTATTAAGTGTACAATGTATGATTTCGTACGACGTAACTCTTAAATAACGTAATAAGGTTATTTACCTGTGACCTTTTTGACCCTGATGGCATTGATATAACATTTCCAAAGTGAGAAGCCATTAGTTTTTCTTTTTCTTTGTCTCCCTGACTCAACCTACTCCTTCCATCAACCGCAAGAGCCACATTACACATTTGGTTATAATCTTCTGAGTCTTCCATACTCAAAGCAAGAATCTTCCATAAGTAAGAGGTGAAAGCCTCTAGCTTTGACCTCTTATGCCCATTTTCACTCGCGAGTAGCTGTATCATATTAAGTTGTTCACCCTCTATGTAGTATACACGGTTAATGAGCCTATGATCACTGTTCTTATTGTTTTGGTCATCGGCAGGCTTGGTTGGTGGTTCAAATAAAGAAAACACATTGTCAATTGACGGTGAATAAACGGTTGGGTTTCTAGGATTGAGGATGGACCTCTGAAAAGATGGTAACATAGACGGGGATTCTGATCGAGTAATTTCTGCCCATGATGAGATGAACATATTGGCTGAGTATCCGTCAACTGCTTGGTGATTAAACATGCACCCTATCACTATGCCTCCACATTTTAACTCGGTAACCTGCATTTTTATTTATAGCAATTCTATTACAATTGATTGATTTGCTTTTAATATAGCTGTTTGTAAAGCTATTAAAAACGAAGAATATAACATGCTTTGTATTTAATACAAGGCACACATGAAAGTTTTACAATTTGGGTTGTTTGGATATCTTTCTGAATTCTATAAAGCTTGCTTTAATATTTAATAGGTTAATTAAAAGGGAAATTAACAAGAATAAGTATGTTAGTTGTTATGATAGGGAACCATCACAACAAGTTGTTTCAACTATTCATGAAATAGTATAATAGTTGGTTATAACCTTTAACAGTTATATAGTTACAACAGTAGAAAAGTAATCAACTGTAGCTACAAAGTTCCTACGGATCTTGCAAAGAAGCACGTGTTACCGATTATTTATTGTAACACTAACCAATTTGCTATTACAAGAACAAAATGCTACCTTTTGATCAAGTTGCGACCGCCTGATTAAGGTGTTATTCATAGCGCAAACATAGAACAACTTCCAATGTATAATTAAAAATGGGAAATATAATTTGTCATATTAACTAAGAAAATATCAATGATTTCTAGCTCAAGTAGTTAGGATTAGGTGTGAACTTGAGGCTCTCTCTTTGGGAGGTATCAAGTTCAAATCTTGTCCAAGACATTGCTGAAGGCAATAGTGCACCTCGGATACAGGTCACCGGTTCAAACCTGAGCAGGGGAGAGGGTTTACGAATTTCATCTGGTTTCCGCTTATCTGGGGGTTATGGTCTCACGGAGGTCGAGAAATCAATATTATCGCCCGGTTTTAAAGCACGCGAGATCCTATGTTGCTAAAAAATAACTAAGAGAGTTTGACCCCACACGAGGCGTTGCTTCTTTGAATCCACCAACGATTGTTATCCCTTGGACTCCGCACCATATCCTTGTGGTCTAAGAGCCTTTCCCTTTAAATCATTAACTAAACATGCTAGAAATAAGCACATTCTTCTGCCTCACTTCTTTTCTTTATTCTTTTTCTTTAATGATAATTTTTATTACATCAAATTTTATCCAATCTTACACTTACAAAGATTTGAACACTCATCATTTTTGTATAGGTGAACACCATACCACTAGACCATTTTAACTTATATTAATGTTTATCGTTATTTCTCTTTATATTTAATTGAATTTTAATGATAAAGTAACCATTCCAGATCTACTGATTTTCTCTTGTTATCAAGATACAAAAACTAAATAATTAAGGGGCATTAGTATATTTTCTTTCTAAAATCATTAATTACAAACTTTACCAAAGTAAAAAAATTAGTTACAATATTATACTTGATGGTCAATTGCATGAAGCCTTCAAACATAATACATGGCTTGGAGGTGGGTAACACTTGAGTGTCAAAGCCTTCTCTTGTAAAAAAGGAGGTATTAAAATTTTTAGAAACAAATATGTGAAAGATTGCCCCACCCGCCATCCTTTGCGCTGCCAGAATATGCCGAAATTATCCGGTATCGAAGCTAGTGGGTTGGTTACTAGGTTCTCCAAGAAAGAAGTCAAAGATGCGGTTTTTGAATGTGGAGGACGACAAGGCTCCCGGGCCGGATGGCATTAACTGTAGACATCTGTAACATTTTTGGGACCAGTTTGATATAAACTTCATGAAGATTATGGACTCTTTTTTGAGACGAGGAATATTAATGTTGGGTGCGTACTTCTTTTATTGCTCTTATTTCGAAGACCAAAGACCCCGGGAGTCTCAATGATTACAGACCCATTAGCCTAATAGGTGTGATAAATAAAGTTAGATCAAAAGTTTTAACAAACATGCTCAAAGTGGTTATTGATTCGGTTATCTCCGAGTCTCAAACGGCTTTCCTCAAAGGAAGGTCTATTCTTGATGGTCCTCTAATTTTCAATGAAGTGCATATATGGATTCGGAAACACAAGAAACATGCGTTTTTCTTTAAAATCTATTTTGAGAAAGCATACAATAATATCAACTGCGGTTTGTTATGGATATTCTGGATCAGATGCGTTTTCCAGGGAGATGGTGTACTTGGATTCTGGGGATTCTCTCCTTTGTTATGGTGGCGGTTTTGGTGAACGGGTCTCTTACTTTCAAATTTCCATGTCATAAAGGGATGAGGCATGGAGATCCTTTTTTCTCTATTCCTGTTTGTTATTGTCATGGAGGCTCTGTCGTGTCGTGTATGATTGATAATGGACGTACCGAAGGGACCTTTAATGTCATTCAACTTCTGAATGATGGCCCTCTTCTTTCTCATCTCTTTTATGCCGATGACGCGCTGATTATTGGCGAATGGTCGAAGGAAAACGTGCTCAATGTGGTTGAGATCCTTAGGTGTTTCCATATTTGCTCCGGTCTATAAATTAATCTTAACAAATATGGTTTACTTTGATAATTGGGAGTCAATGTACGGGGATGAACATAATTGCTAATTGGGAGTCAGTGTACAAGGTGTTCGAAAAACGTTTATCAACTTGAAAATATGCTATATTATCCATTGATGGGATAGTCACCCTAATTCGATCGGTTTTACAGTCTCTTCCGCTCTACTACTTTTCTCTGTACTGTTCCCCGATAAAAGTCGTTAACGACCTTTAGGTCATCATAAAGAGATTTTTATGGAGATGGAACAATGACAAGAAACTGATCCATTGGGTGGCGTGGGATAGAGTGGCTTCCCCTAAGATGATGGGGAGCCTTCGCTTGAGCAAGTTGAGCTTATCCAACACAACGTTGTTGGCTAAGTAGGGGTGGCCGTTCAAGAAGGTTAGCAGTAACCTGTGGGTCAAGGTTATCTATGCCTTCACGCTAGAGCCTCCGGCTGGGATTTTCTTCCGGCGAAGAAATCTCTAGGAGGGGTGTGGAATGCCATTGTCTCTGGTGTCAAAAGACCGATTATTGTTGGGTGTCCAATTCGAAATTTTATTAAAGGCATGGTCGGGGATGGCTCACACATTATGTTCTAGTTGGACCCGTGGGTGACCGACGTTCCTCTTAAATTAAATTTTCCTTATCTTTTTCTTTTGGAGTGTGTTAAGTTTTGCAGTGTTCGGGATCAGCTTGATGAAGCGGGGATGTGGCTGTGGAAGCATGACCTAGATACTGAGGAGGAAGTACAGGAATTAGTTGACTTGCAGATCTTATTAAGCTCATGTTTTTTGACTGATCAACGAGATGGTTGGAAGTGGACCGGGGCCGGTTCTGGATCATTCAGTGTTTCTGCAGTTAAAGACCTACTAATGAGGAATAACGACTTTAGCAGTAGATTTGTCATGGATCGTTGTAAGTACTGAGTCCCTCTGAAATGTCGGATCTTCATGTGGCGGGCAGAATTAAATCAGATTCTTACGATAGAGGCTCTTGGGAAAAGAGGGATACACATTGACGACCGTTTCTGCACGTTTTGCAATGAGGCCGAGGAGTCCGCAGACCATCTATTCACCACGTGTCAGTTTGCGACAGTGATTTGGAAGATGAACAGTGTTTGGTGTCACATCCCTCACATCTTCGCCTTTTCTGATAGGGATCTTCTGGTTATGCACAATTATGTTGGAAAGAGCTCCATCGAGAAAGAAGCTATTTAAGGTATTTTCATGTTAAGCTGCTGGTGCATTTGGAAGACCAAAAATGGTGCTAGATTCTCGGGATCTCAGGCTAGTGTTGAAGACGTATTTAGTGAAATTAAATCTTTGGGTTTTTTATGGTTCAAAAATAGCTTTAGGTACATGTCAATTCAGTGGTCAAACTGGTGTAAGTTTGTAATTATGTAATATTTTTGTTTTTGTTCTTCCCGGCTTAGTCTTTAGGTTTCAGGTGTTGGTTTAATGATTTTTTTTTTAATTTAAAAAAAAACCTATTTTTAATTTACAATTAATTCTCGCGACCCTTAATATGGTACCCAAGCTTCACATGCGAGCCGTCTCTGACTTATAATTGACTGTTTAAAGAATTAATAAACGATCACACCTACCATGTTATCAATATAAAACACTAGCCCTATTACATGGAAATCAATTATTACAAACATTCAATAAAGCTTGAAATAAAAAAACATGGAAGGTTTAAAGTCACGAAACCTATAATTTTTCTCTTTGTAGCTATGTTTTGGGCACGTTATGTGTTCGGGTTGGTGATTCCGGTTAGGTCAAAGAATAAAAAACTCTAAATATTCAACAAAAAATTCAACAATTTATTAGAATTATATGTAAAATTTCATATTATAAACCATATAATCTCAGTTTTATCTTCACCAAATCTAAGATCATAACCTTAATTTGAGTTCTTGTAAAATTGTGAAAATTGTACGCAATAGTTGATACGCACTTACATCAACATAATACAAGTTTAGAACCATAGTAATATCCAAGAATTTCATGATTTGCTTTCTTTTAATTATTAAAATATTACAATTTAGCCCCTTCAACTTGAATAATTCAATAAATTTAGCTTTTATTCATATATTTACTTAAAATGTTACTAAGAGTCTCCTTCAATTTTGCTATTTTATAAAAATTAAAGGAGCAAGAATTTTAAAAAATAAATATCAAAAGGGCAGAACTCAATACGTGTAAATTTATCAAAGAAAAACTTAAAAATTTGATTTCTTAGCGGAAAACAAGCCCAGAGTCCCTTGGGCCCTAAAAAAGTTACGTCATGTCATACGTCCTTGCTCAAGAAATAGGAAAAAATATCAATATGAAGATGTTGACTGCTTTTGAGTTAAATTAAATATTAATTTTCTCTCTTGACATGTACAACCAAAGGTAACAGCAAGTAGCCAACTCGGCTAACGGGCTACCTATAGCCAGCCCAAAACAAGAAAGAAAAGCAGGTGAGGTTCAAGATCACAACAATCAATCAAATCATTGCACGTGCAATTGTGCAAACATGCAGACTAAATCTTAGCTCACGGATAAGACTATGAGGTATATGAGGTAAACATAAGGTGAGTGGGTGTGTGTGACACATAAGCGTCACGTCGGAAAGAGAAGAAGATATCTGATCATCAATTAAGGGGGAAAATACTTGGTGATATTAAAATGTTGTCATATCTTTGGATTAAAAATAGGGGGAAATGTGACAATCTAGTTTGGGATGTATGGTGTAATCTATTTTCTAGTTTTTGTACCTAACATCTTGCTAGTCCCTTTTTCTTAATATATTCTTTTTTGTTGGCAGTTCAAAAAATTTTAAAAAAAATAATTAAAGGGGAAAATACCATAGTGAGTATGAGTAAGAGTGAGTAAAAAAGTATGAGAATGAAGTGGTATATTGTAATTGGTAAGAGAGTGTTTGTGGTGGTAGTTGTGATTGGTTAAAAAAGAATTTGAAATTAAGGATGAGGTGGCATGAGTGTACGTACTCATGATTGGGTGGAAATGCCCCGTGAAAAATGGTAGGAGGCAGTGTTGGGCATGACCGGATGGGTGGCTGACCACGCCCACCCACATAGCACTCCATATAGTCTAAACGAGGAGTATTTATAAGTCGTTGGCTAATGGGAATTAATATTACTCAGCCAACCACTTCACACATGTTATGACATTTATACGTTTGACAGATTATTTTCTACGTTACTGTTTTGTGTGTTAGCAAACCTTTAGCTAGGGTTTTTGGGCTGGTTCAAATTTAATGTTTAGTTTGATAGAAGCATGGGGTAACATGCATGTCTGGTTTAGTGATTACCATGCACACAAAAGATAGCACATGTTACGCCAACTCATCTGTGTAACTGGTATAACTATTTACTTTTATCTTTTTAATTAGCTAAAACTCGTATATTCCTAAAATTTGTTATTTATATGTAAAGACTGTGCATAACTTTTAACTCATATGTATTAATATTCAATAAATAATATTTATTTATTTATTTATTTATTTATTCGTTAATTGCTTAAAAATCTTGTATTATTAGGGTCGAAAAACTCTAACATGTTGTAAATCACCGATTTATATATTAAATGTCAGTTGTTGGTGATTCAATTAATAAATTTTTTAAAATTTCAATATAACAAATAACAAAGATTTAAGAAATATAAATAAAAAATAATAAGAAAAGGATTATAAAATTTTACTTTAAAATAAAATATAATTGATATCTTCTTATTGTTTGTTAAATATAACAAATTATTATAAAAAAAAGATTTATAATATCGATATTTAAAAGTATAATTGAATTAACAATTAAAAATTGTTGGTATTTAATAGAGGGTAGAGTTATGCTAAGAAGGAAGGGGGAGGGGGAGGGGAGATTTATTGTAAGAAGGGTTAAATTATTTTATAAAATTTATAAAACGACTCAAACAAACTCCAATTTGCATGAATCACATGATTACTTTGCTCTTCAAATTTGATATTTAAATTCGCTATCTAATATTAAAAATTTATGATAATAAGATTTCCTTATAAACATATATGATAAAATCTATTGATAATTACCTGGATGGCAAGCACCCCATATAGCTTCTTGGGCATCAATTTTCCCTCAATACTCTCATCTGGATTATACAAATTGAGTTCCTTGAGCTCCACGTCTGCAACAGCTTCGTTGAATTCAACTCCTCGGTTGTTGCAATGAATTTGATTTTCTCCGGCAGCTGAATTCCAAAGGATCTCGCCAGCAAGAGGGTAGTAAAGTGCAAGTGATTTGGATAAGGAGTCTTTGAGGGTGTCTACAATGGCGGGAAAATTGCCATGAGAGGGTTTCTTGTAGCAGAAGAAAGATCCAACATCAAAAGGTGGTACAAGCAAGTCTAGGTTTGTAAAGGGTAACCAGTGGTCATTCCATGGTTCGGTTGCATGCACCACTGTTTTCTCAATCACATTCATGGAGAAACTCTTATCATTGGCCATGTCTTGAAGATAGAGGATAATTGTTATGGACACATGTATGTATGTGCGTGTATATATATATATATATAATATAGAGATCCAATTAAATAATAAAATAAGTGAGGTTTTTACTTTTTTTAACAACAAAAGATCTCGCGTGCTAGTTACCGGTACGTAGCCGAGTGATATAGCCAAGATTAATTCATCGACCTCCGTGAGACCATAATTCCAAGATAAGCAAGAACCGGATAAAATCCGTAAACCGTATGATTCGAATGAGTGACCTTTATCCAATTGACAAAGATTGGAACTTGAGACCTCCCAAAGGGAGAGCATCAAGTTCATATCTCCTTTTTAACCATTTGAGATATAAATCATTGGTAAATAAATATAAATGAGTGTTACTTGAAAAGTTTGTGAAGTGGATGTCGACGTTACATTAAAGAGTGAGCATCAAACAAAAACAAGTCTTAGGCCAAAAATGTTAATAAAATTTAATATATTAACTTCGATTTAAATAACTTCAACGAATTAAGACTGTCTAATTAAACTTTATGATCTTAGCTTTTAAAGTTAAGACATTAACTTTGATAACTTAGTTTAAAGTTGTCAAATGTTATTTGTTAATTATATTTACCTTTTTAGGCAAAATCAACTTTTTAACGGATCTTACCTCTTTATAAAACAAATTACCTTTTTTGAATAGCTAATAGCGTGGTCACTCGGCCTCACAATGACGAACATATATATCAGCCTTCCACTTAGCGAATTCTTGAAAGCGTTACGACTCCGCCTCATCAATCAGATAAATTATTTACTAGCATATCAAGTAGCGGAGTTTTTTTTTTCCAAGAGTGTAGGTAGAAATTTTAATTACCAAAATGAGTAATTTGAAAAATATTTGCTAAAATGAGTGTTTTTAAAAATAATGGTTTTTCTTTTCGTTTCTAATTTGCCGGGTAAAGAATTCAATCTATAATACTCTTAAATTAGGAAACTAAAAAAACTTTATTATAGGAAAAAAAAACTATGATAAATCGTACGTAGTATTTTTAACAAGTTTATCGTCAAACGCATTTAGTTTTTTTTTATGAACCTTTTCTAACTATGAGTGTTTTTTTAATCTTTCGTAAGTATGTACGGGATAGGGTATGAACAAATTCATGACTGACGCTATCTAGGTGGCATCTGCTGATTCATTGGTCAAACAAAAATCGTTGAAAAACCTTTCCTGACAACATGTTGTCGGATTAGAAAGAAAAAAAAAAATTCCGTTTACCTGTTTTTTAATTACCTATTAGCTAATAATAAACAAAAAACTAAGGAATATCATTCCCGACAACAAGTTGTCTAGATTAGTAACCCATATTTTGTTTTTGTATTTTATAGTATTATGTATTAGAAAATAAAATAAAACATTAAAAAAATAAGAAGACTTTGTTGTCAGGATTTAAATTTTTATTTTTGTTTTCTTATAGTATTTTGCATAAGAAAATAGAAAAAAAAAATACATTTAAGAAAAGGAAGATCAATCCCAACAACTAATTGTCAGGATTTGAAACACATTTTGTTTTTTTTTTGTTATTTCTTTTTCTATAGTATTTGGTATAAGAAAATTAAAAAACATATAAAACTAGAGAAATCCTGACATTTGTTGCAAGTATTTTTTGATAATTATTAAAAGCTTTGTTAAAATTAGTTGTGTGCATGTACATAAGTGTAGGTCCTGAGACGATCGTGAACAATGTGATATGATTACGCGATCCGATTAACGTGCGAAATTCGTTAATCAGATGAGATTAAGATCAAAAGTAAGAAGAAGATGATTAAACCTTGATAGCCTTTTTCATTAAAATGATCAAAAACGTTTTACAATATGAACAAGATCATCTCATCTTTACAAGTAAACTTTATATATATACTAACACTCTATCACTTCTTTTTGTGACAGATACTCCTTGTCTAACTCCTAAGTGACAAAGCCTTTTAGTCACAAAATAATGTGACAGAAACTTCTTGTCACATTAAAATTAGACAAAGATATAAAAACTACGTAAAACTTATCAAAATCTACCCTAACTTGATCATCATGCTAGAGACATACAATAATGCACTAACAAATTCCCCCTTAGACCTAGCATGTGATCATTCTTGTACTCTTCATGGCTCAAAGTAATATAATCTTCATGTAGAGATGAAAATGTGCTAACAAATTCCCTCGGATCTAGCATGAGATCATTCTTCAGATTTGAATATTTAATCTACAACCTTGAGTCACTTTGACATTTCAACGCTTCAAGCTTTATCTCTTCTTCAAACATAATTCCCCCTCATATATTTCTCGGATTAATGTCTTTAAAAATTTAATCTGAAAAACACAAAGACACAATACAAGACCATGTCTTAGAATTTAACATGTATCATCTTGATAACATACGATCACAAAATTTTATATCTGACATCCGTTTATCGGAAAAATAAAGAAGAAATAAAATCTTTTTGTATTTTTGAAAGTTTATGCTAAAACACACCTAAAAGCTTTTTGGTTTTTCTAAATTTATATCAAAATACACCTAAAATCTTTTTGGATTTTTCTAAATTTATATCAAAACACACCTAAAATATTTTTGGATTTTTCAAATGATTTAATGCAAGAAACTGAAAAAAAATGCAATAAAAATAAATAAAATAAAATATATTTTTTGTGAGAAAGATCCGAACATGAGATCATATTGGTTTTATATTTAAGACAATATTAAAGTTTGTTTTTAACTTTTTGAATTTGTATATCAATTCACAAATCAAGTATGATTGCCGGTATGAGGATCCAATTTAAGCCATCTACACTAATTGACCTTTTTGTATTTTAAGTGCAATTACAAACACAACTTTAATGGTTTCTCACACAATCAGACATATCCCTGTTTTGTGAACTTTCAAACTCATAGAATTTGTTACTGTAATTTTTAGTTTAAATTGAATAACTAGTTCATCATGTAAAAATAAAGCAGAACATTCATGAAACAACAATAAGGTCGATACTAACGTATACGCAGATAAAGCCCGATTCATGAACAAAATAAGAAAATAAAACAAGTTGAAATTGTTTACAAATCTAAAAATCAGGTCGATATTGACATATGCGCAGAGAAAGTCCAGATTTGTGAACGAAACACCAAAGAAAATAAGTTGAAACTTTTAAGACTAAAAAATCAGGTCGATGCCGACACATACACAGAACGATATCACCAACAGTCTTGTGCTTTTGAAGTTCCACTAGTAACTGTTATATATAACAATCAAGCTACTGTTGATAAATCCTCAGGAAAAACCTGCACTGGTCACTCAAATAACTTAAATGTTAAGAATCCAACCCTTAGTAGTTGTGGGTCGTCCGTGATCATCAAGGAATGTGATATCCATCCACTTACCTAATG
>WOUH02000015.1:9195780-9216556 GCA_009936405.2 Stevia rebaudiana
TTCAAGGATTTTTGAAACGGTTACGTTTATAGGTTAGAGCTTGCTTCTTAACACACACTACAAGAAATGTTATCTAAAACGACCGACTTTTCCCAACGACAAAAAGTTGTCGGCATAGGGTACTTACCACGACACCAAGACACCGTTAAAGACTAACAAATTTTTGTTCTTGGGTTGATCTTTCCGGGTGAGTTGTCATTGGCGAAGCTTTTGTGGGACCAGCTTCATTTAGGAATTGAAGGATTTGACAAAATGTGATCGTGCCACCTGAATTATTTACAGGTCGCCGTGGAAGGGTCGGTTGATGTGGAAGTAGGTGGTGGGCCCATTGATGAGGAACTATATATGTTTATGATGTGTACTTTGCGATCGGTGTGGTTGGAGCCGAGGTGTTAGACGAAAACTTAGAAATATACTGGTAGATGTGTCTTGTATGTCGCATGTCTCACAATCACAATTAGAGAAAACGCAATAAACCATGCACCAAATGAGTGAAATCATGGATGCAAACATGAAGCATATGCAAAACAAGTTCGATGCACTTAAATCAAAACAACACGCGTTGTCGTTAGTGAAGAAGATGAAGATCGTATTTTTTTGGTTAATGGTTTGAATAGATCGTATAACAATTAACAAGACTTTAACTTTAGTTTGTTGTAATATTGTGTTTTGTTGTTTGTATTTATATATCTTTGTTAGTTTAGAGGTTTGTTAGTATAATATCAGTGTAAAAAGATTGAAAATCTTAAAAATAAAATAAAAACAACTTATTTTACTGCATAGATCTTTTCCCCAGTGACTAGTTGTCAAGATAAAATAGACAATAACTATATAACCTAATTATATATTGTTAAATAAAAAAATAATAATAAAAATAAGGTTCTCCAATGACTAGTCATCGGCAAAATAACTAACAAAATTATTCTACTTTTTATATTATAAAACAATATTGAGGCGGTATGTTGTCCCTGAAGGGCGTCTACATCGAAGACTCGAGAGACTTGTGATGACTACTTCCATGCGACGAATGTTTTGGCAATGACTAGTCTAGTCGTTGGGAAAACTTCTGACGACGACATGTCGTTGGAATAACCCGTTGTATCATAAAACTTTTGTTGTAGTGACGCCCACACCCACCCACCCACCTATTAATGGATGTTAGAGTGTTTCATCGAATGCTTTGGACGCGGTGGTTGGGGGTTGCAGGATCAAGGGTGCAACCAGGGAAGGATCAAGATGGTTCCTTGATCCACCAGAATGGGCCAATGTTTTTTTATATTAAGTCTTTGTTTTTCAAAACAAATAAAAAACAAAAATCAGTTAGACCTCTTAATTGTAGTTGGATATATAAATAAAAAAATAAAAATAAAAGCTTACGATGACCCTTCAAGCTTGTGATTTTCTCACGTAGAATTAGAATAACATTGACAATAACATCTTACCTTGAAACTTGAGCTCGGTTACACCAATCTACTCCTATAAGCAGGACCAGCCTAACAGGTGGGCGAATCGGACCACTGCCCCGGGCCTGATTTTTTAAGGGTCCCAAAATTTAGAAAAAAATCCATTATAAGTATTTTTTTTTTTTTCTGGTTATAATTAGCAAATTATCAATTAGCATGATAGTTAAGACATTTCATACATCAACAAGAGGTTAGAGGTTCAAGACTCCTCTCCTGCGCCCCTTTTAGATTTTGATTAATCATATTTTGAGCATAGTTGTCGAAGGCGCAAGGCACACGTAAGGCGCATAGGCCACGCCGGGAGCTTAGGCGCTTAAAAAGTGATGATTTTTTAATAAAAGCGCATAGTATAAAAACAGCATTTTAGGGGTCTTTAGACGTGTTTTGGTCCTCTTTAGGTATGTTAGGATTTTTTAGGTTGGATTTAGGGTTTTTTAGAGCTATTGTATATGTTTTAGGCATGTTAAAACTTATTTCAGATGAGTATAGCCTGAATTTGGCTGGAATTTTGGTCGGAAAGTGTAAAAAGTGACCAGAATCAGGCCGGAAAACCTTAATATCGCCGTAATTGCGCCTCAGGGGCCTTGAGGCGCATTTGGTGTGCCTTGCGCCTCTGTGCACACCACGTGCGTCTTTGACAACAGAGATTTTGAGCACTTAATCTATCTACTTATTTTAAATTAGATTAAAATACTTAAATTAACAAAAAATATGACAGAGCTTTGAGGTGTTTGGTTGATTTATTGAAAGAAAATTATTTTACAATACTTATAAGGAGGCAATCTGGGATAGGTTTCTAAGATTTTGTGAAAGGAAAGAAAGTTTTGAGTATTCTTTTAAAAATGCAGCTAAAGAGATTCGATCTTGCAATCTCACGAAAGCTTAAATGCAGATTATCAACGAAGCTATGAAAGTTGTTTGATCATTCAAAGTTCTATGTTTATTGTTATAACCTTAATATATACTCGTTTAAAAAAAATAAGTTTATATAATTGATCATAATTCTTTCGGGCATAAGGGCATGTTTTTTCCCGTGTCATCCTAGACACTTGAATCCTTAGGCAATGCCTATAAGTATAACCAATAATCCTCTAATTTCTTCCAACCAACACACTCTCAACCCCTCTTCTATACATCGATCTATTTCTCAAATGAACATTGGGTGTGAAAGTTTCTTGGTTAAGATGATTAAAACTGAATTGGTGCATGCTGAAAAACCATTCAATGACCACTGGTTACCCTTTACAAACTTTGATTTGCTTGTGCCACCTTTAGATATTGGCTCAATCTTCTTCTACAAGAAACCCTACAATCACAGTTTCCCCACCATTGTTAACACCCTCAAAGCTTCACTTTCTCGAGCTCTCACACTCTATCCTCCAATGGCTGGAGAGATAGCATGGAATGAAAATGCTGGAGAGAATCAAATTCACTGCAACAATCAAGGTGTTTCCTTCATTGAAGCTGTTGCTGACATGGAGCTCAAGGAACTGAATTTGTATAATCCTGATGAGTGTGTAGAGGGTAAACTAATGCCAAAGAAACTGCCACGTGGAGTTCTTGCTATCCAGGTAGTCAGAGTTGCTTACAACTTGAACCTGTTTTAATCATCAGTTAATTATTTAACCGCGAACATATACCTATATTTTTACACCTAAAATGCATTTGGAGTCTAAATTAACTAATTGCATCTTGGGATAAATAATAGATGTCACTAGGCTAAGAGGTTGTCGCCGATCATTTTTTAATTTTGATGACATGTATTTAAACACTCAATTTTAATGAATGTGTTTTGTTTGAGGGAAATCGGATAAGAATAACAAAAAATTCTTACGAAGCTAACATGAAATTAGATTGGTAAAGGAAATAGGAAGTTTATAATGCCTTTTAAGACATAATATGAAGTAAATTACCTGAATCAGTATATATTTCCAAAGATTCAACATTATGGACCAACATATATTTCTGATTTTGTACAATGTATATAAAGGACATGTAAAGATAATCACCTTTATGTACCAGTCTATGTTATTAACTATGTGAGTTGTTTAGGATCCTTATAATCAGTGGCGGAGCTTGAAGAAATGACGAGTAGGGGTAAAAATTTGAGACTCGTAATTTCTTTTCCTATCGCTATGTTTGAGTCAGAGATTTGAATCGGGTCAAACAATTAAAGCCTAAGTTTTCATTCAAACAATAAATACCATAATTTTTCATTCAACAAAAAAATAAAACATTTGTTGTCAAAGAAAGACATAAAATGTTAATGATTATGCATACAATACAAAAATTAATTTTTCTTTCTTTTGTAAAAGGAATTAATAATTTCAACTTTCTCATGATATATCAACCAAAATATATCTGTATTCTATCATCAAGATTTAAAATCTTAGAAATATAAAAACCTACTAAAACTTGAATTTCACCAAAGCATCAAGATTCAATCAGATATTAACCAAAACATCAATATAACAAGAATCAATCAAATATTTAAAAGTTAAAACCTCATGAAAACTTGAATTTGGCCAAGTAAAGAAAAATATATATTAGGATTTTAGTAGAGAAAGGAGAATCAAAGTTTATGTTTACCTCTTAGTTGTTGATTTGAGGTGATACCAAGTTTAGATGTGAAAGTACAGCTCAATTTGGCGCATTACAACTTGAAGATGGCCGACGGCAGAAGTGAGAAATTTGTGATCACCATTTTTTAGTCATGCATATGGATGGCCTTTAACGTGAAAATGTAAAACTGATATATCTAGTGACATCTTTAGAACATTATATTAACTACGTGGTTGAGTTATAACTTAGGCTGGGTGTAATGTCTTTGGGGTGGGGGTGACAGCCCATCACGCCTGAAATATCATTACGGTGGGAGCGTGATGGGGGCGTGATGATGGTAGGCGTAGAGGAGATCATGGGCGTAAAGGCACATTTAGGTTTTTATTTTATTTTATTAATCAAGTATAATATACTACATCATACTCTTACTTTTTACCTATCACACTCATTCTCACTCACAACTTAGTAGGTGGGGGGACGGGGGTGTTTGGCATAGTGGTAACTAGGATATTCTCACGATCAAAAGGTTGCATCTGCTCTCAAACCTCGCTAAAGACATAGTAAAAGTATCGCCATTAAAGAAAAGATGGATTGTAAGTTAGTCTACGTCATATTGACGCAACTTTAAATAATTAGGCGACTAACTAACTAAGTGCATATTATAGGAAAAACACTCATGAATCAATTTTTTTATTTCTTTCATATCTCATTCTCATTTCTCGTACCATATTTCTAAATTACGGGGGAAGACAAGTGGGTATCCTCGTATATGTGTGGTTGTGAGTAGCAAAGAAAAAAAAATTAGAAAATAAAATAAATAAGTATTATTTAATAAAATATAAAAATAATTAAATTTTATTTTAAAAACATGAGTCTTTGTTAAAATATTAAGATGTGGATGAGAAATGGGTTCTTGCTCTTAAGAGCATCGAGAACTCATCCCCAACCATATCCCCATCTCTACATTGTGGCGGAAAATACCATGGTATCTCCATACCTAAGGGATCATTTTATCACCATACTAGCTTAAAACCCGTGTATTACACGAAGTTATGTAATCAACATTTAAAATTTTTATTATTGAATCATTGCGTATATATATTAAGTTATTATGTTATGAACACTCAAAACAAATCAATGTTTGACAATATTATGACTAGAAATTATGGTTTGGGATTTTAAAATTATTCATTATAAACTTCTAAATATAACTTTCTTAAATTTAGTTGGTAATTACACGGATTAAAGGAAAGTCGAATTTAAAATTGAAATAGGCTAAACTACAATTTTCGTCTTTGAGATTTGAAATACTTAACAGTTTTAAGCCTTAAACAGATTTCATCATTAAACTGTTAACAGAAACTTGTTAAGACTTAAAACGTTATATACAAAAACTGTTAATACTTGAAACATTGGAGACGAAAAAATTTTAGATTTGAAACGTTCGGGACCAAAACTGTTAAGACTTGAAACATTGTGTACGAAAATTTTTCAGACTTGAAACGTTCGGGACAAAAGTTGTTAAAAATTGAAACATTATGGTGATTTCTATTAATTGGTCTGAGAGTGTTAAGTATTACAAATCATTGGGATAAAAAGGTGAACTTTACTTTTTTAATATATAAAATAAATACTTAATTAGATAATAACAAATTTAAATAATTTTAAATTTAAATCTATCATATACTCTTTGATAAAATAAAAATAAAAAAATATATATTAGAGTTAGATAGGTTATGAGATAATACGAAAAATAAGTTTGTATTTAATTATAAATAAAATAATTAATTTAGTAATAAATTGAAGGTGATTAAACTTACATTATGGGAGTTGGATAAAGTAGAGAAAAGAAATTAACGTGATTTATATAGAATTTCAAATATTGATAAAATTATGAGATAATATTAATTAATTAATTGGTATTCTCAAATTTTGGGGGTTTGAATGACAAGTTGCCACCTGACATTATTTTGGAAACGTTTATTAGGAGTAGATCCATCGTTTAATAGTTCTTGTAAGTACATGTTAGGTTCTAAACGAAGAGAATGTTCAACAAATAGATCGTGAATCATTCGACGAAAAATTCGTTTACGTTCGTTCATTTAATAAATGAAAAACATATGTCTCGATGGTTACCCCATGACTATATTTATGAGGGGTTATGGTTTGAGTCTCGCCTGAGCAAATTTAATCTGGTTTAAGTTAAGGGTTGGGCGGGTAGACCGAATCATCACGTTTATGTCCTTTTAGCTAATAGGTGATCCATTTCCAAAGTAATTTATGGTGTTTGAGCATTTGTTAATAAAAGATGTTATAATATCAACAAATTTTATTCATTACATAAAGAGTATAATATCAGAGTATAATATCAAGTTGTGATTAAAATTAACAAAAGTTAAGAAATTGTTATTAATTAAATAATTTTTTGTAAACTTTTGTTAATAAAATTAATATTTCATAAAATAACAATTTGTTTTAACTACTATTCTATAAATCAATTAGAAGTTTTTTTTAAGTAAAAGTCTCATAGATCTCGTTGATTAATTTCTAAGAGAAGTCAAATTTTGATTTTTTTTTTTTAAGTAGGAAATGCTAATAAATCTGAAATTTTATGTGAAAAATATGAGAATGACATGTGACATTAATTAGGATTAATTATTATGAAAGATCGATTTATTTAAAAAAATTTGATAAAAGATGAAGAAAGTTTTATTAATTTACGATTATATCAAGTACTAAAATACTGAAGCTACTAAAAACCCTAAAATATTTATTAAATAACATCTGTAAAACAATAATAAAAGTTTTTTTTTTGTATAAAACCGATTGTTGTTACCAAAGTATATATATAATAACCATTCAAAAATTATATTAAGATCTACTATTCCTTTACAAAAATTATCAGTTATGAATAAATTGATTGCAATATAACCTCCATTGTTAAAATTCAGGTTACAAAGTTGCAATGTGAGGGAATAGTGATAGGGGTCATGTTTGATCATCGTATAGTAGATGGATACTCAGCTAACATGTTTATTTTATCATGGGCGGACATAACGCGATCTAAAACCCCATCTATGATTCCCTCATTTGAAAGATCATATCTTAAACCAAGGTCCCCAACTGTTTATTCACCATTAATAGACAATGTGTTTGCTCCATTTTCACCTTCATCCAACCCGGATAATGACCTAAACCGAGAAGATGACGAGTATCAAATTGTTAATCGTGTATACTACTTGGAAAGTGATCACCTTAACAAGTTACAAATGTTGGCAAATGAAAACGGATGCAAGAGATCTAAGCTAGTAGCATTTACCTCTTTCCTATGGAAGGAGGTAGCATTGAGCATGGAGAACTCCCAAAAAGACAATGAAGTCTGTAATGTGATTGTTGCTGTTGATGGAAGAAGAAGGTTGAGTGAGAAACATGGAGAAGAGAAAGAAAAACTATTGACATCACACTTTGGCAATGTTTTATCAATGCCATATGGGTCAAAAAAACCAAAGGTAAGTGCATAATTTAAATGAGTTATACGCACGTTTATCGCATAATGTGGTATCCTTTTGAAATTTTTATATATTAAATACTAGCTTACAAACCTGTGTATTACACGGGTTTACATAATCGACACTAAAGTTTTTAAATTTTAAAGACGAAAATTGTTTAGACTTTAAATGTTAGAAACAGTTTTTGTTACTGGTAGACTGAAACTGTTAAGCATTTCAAATCTCATGGGTGAGAAGAGCAATTTACTTTTTTAAAAGACTAATATAAATACTTAATTAGATAATAACAAATTTAATTGATATTAATAAATAAATCTATTTTAGTATTTAAGATCAAATAAAAAAAAATATAGAAAAATTCAAAAATTGTGGTGTTGCTATACGACATTATTTGGAATCAGATCTTAACTTTTTTTGTCCATAAACAACTAACGGAAATTTTTAAGACTTGAAACGTTAGGAACGAAAATTGTTAAGCCTTGAAACATTATGGACTATTTATGTTAAAGACGGACCAAAACTGTTAAACATTGCAATCCTCATGGTTGATATTTGTAATTTATTCTTTTAAATATAGAGATAAATACTTAAATAGATAATAACAAATTTAATTGATTTTGAAATTTATATCTATTTTACAAGTTAAGATAAAACAAAACATATATAAAAATTCAGATAATTATTGTGTTAACATGTGTCATTTATGTTATTCTTTTATTAGAGGTAGATAACAATATTATACTTTACATTTAACATGATGAAATTATTAATTTTTTAATATCACTTTTTTAGAAGAAATCAAATATATTAATGTTTATTTGAATTTTTAAAAAATGTATAAAATTAGGTTTCAATAAAAAAAAGTTTTTAAAATGGTGGATTTCTTCTACTATCACTGTTAGTATCAGTGATTTCCATTTAATTATAAAAGTGTCTCTTATCATTACTAGTTTTCAGTGTGCTTCTAATAAATTATTCTAAAAATGGCATAAGGCATTCTCTTAATTTTTCAACAGTTTTTTATTATTTAAATTAATTATATTAATATTATGAATTCTTTTATACTATTTATTTTATCTTTAATTATAAAATAGATTTAAGTTTCAAAATCATCTAAATTTGTTATTATCTAATTAAGTATCTATGTTAAATATTTAAAAAAAAAATACACTTTTTACCCCTAAGGTTTGCAATAGTTAACAGTTTCAGTTCACAAATTTTTTATACCTAACATTTCAAGTCTTAACAGTTTTCGTGCATAACGATTCAAGTCTTAACAGTTTTCGTCTCTAACGTTTCATGTCTTAATAGTTTTCGTCTTTAAAGGATGGACTAAAACAGTTTAAGTCTTGCAAATCTCAGAGAGGAAAACCGCACTTACTCTATTCAAATTTGACGTTTCTTTAATTTGTATAATTATTAACTAAATTTAATGAAATTAAATTTAAAAACTTTCCAACGAATAAATTTAAAATCTTAAAGCATAATTTATAGTAATAAAAGGATCAAACATTTATTTTTTTGAGTGTTCACAACATAGTAACTTAATATAAATATGCAATGATTAATGATAAAGTTTTAAGTGTTGATTATGTAACCCATGTAATACACGGTTATTAAGCTAGTTAATCATGAAAGGGTCCGTATCAAATTTAATAGCCCATAACATTTATTACTTGTTCCCTGGTTATTCGGGTATTATAAGGACTCGCGGGTATAACACGTAAGTAGGTTTCCACGATCATAAAAAAGTAACTATAAATAAAACCAATTACTTATGACTAACTAGGAGTTAAAGGACATGACACTAAGCAGTGTTGCTATAGCGGTGCAAGAGTTCTTGCAGCCTGCCATTACGAAACAACATTTCTTGGACATAATAGATTGGGTGGAAGAACAGAAACCAAGACCACTAATATCAAAGGCTCTTCTCAACAATAGGGGGATGTCATTTACAGTGTCAGCAGGACAAAGATTTGAGACCATGAACGAGATAGATTTTGGGTGGGGTAAGGTGACGTTTGGATCATGCCATGTCCCGTCTGAAAGGAAGGATTGTTTTGTGATGACAATGGGTAGTCCGACAAATGACAAAGATTGGGTTGTTTACATGCATATGCCAATGAAGCACGTGAGCTTCATCGAGGCTCATGCTAGTCATGTGTTCAAGCCCTTGAATGTTGCAAATATCCAGATTTCTTAGTTTGGACATATACAAGTTTGATTAAGTGTTTTCATTTAAGTGTAACTAAATAAATGGTTCTTTGTTCTAACGAGTTGTTTCAAAGAACAAGATATGATGTTCACTTTATGTTACCTTGACTTCGCTTGGTTTGTAAGTGTGTTTTATCGTCTAGTGGTAATACGATGTTTTAAAATTTATATGATAATACTTTATTTTTTAAATTTATGGTATCATGTTTTACAAGATATAGAATGCTTTGTGTTGCATGATAAATGAATGTTTGATAATCCACTTTTTAATCCGTTTTTGGGCACTTTATAGTGGCCATTTTGCAATTGGTCTTATTGATCATTTTGACTTATAGTCACACTATTTAGGGAGCGCCATTAGCGATTTTCCTCTATATATTTTTTTCTTCTGTTTTACAAAAGTATCCAGAATCACATAATTGTATACATATAATTAATGTTAATACAGCAAAATAACCTGATTTTACAGTTATACATTGATTGAATATAGAGTGTCATAATAAATAGTCCATATGTTTGTGTTAATTTGGCCAGTTTCATTAAACGTATTCACTATTTTTTAACTTTGATTTATTGGTGGGGATTGGATCTAATGGTAAAAGGGTAGTTTTAAGAGTAGTTTTACAATCAATCAAAAGATTGTGAGTTCAAAGCTCTTAACACGAAATCCACCTCTAATAAAGTATTCTAAAAAAATTACATGTGTCATTTTCTTAATTTTTTAAAAGATTTTTTGATAATTTAAATTAATTATATTAATATTTTGAATTCTTAAATTATCTTCAAATTTAAAATAGATTTAAATTTGTTATTATCCAATTAACTATTTATCTTATATATTTAAAAAGTAAACTGCATCTTTTATCCATTAAGTTTGCAATACTTAACAGTTTCAGTCCACCGTTAACAAAAATGGTATCTAACGTTTCAATTCTTATCAATTTTCATCTCTAACGTTTGAAGTCTTAGAATTTTTCATCCCAAACGTTTCAAGTCTTAACAGTTTTCGTCCTAATGTTTCAGGTCTTAATAGTTTTCCCCCCTAACATTTCAGGTCTTAACAATTTTCGTCCCTAACGTTTCAACTCTTAACAGATTTATGTAAAAAGTTTAATGGCAAAAAGTGTTAAGACTTGAAACGTTAGGAACGAAAACTATTAAAGGTTGACAAAAACTGTTTAAGTCTTGGAAATTTCAGAGAGGAAAACCGTACTTACTCTATATAAATTTTAAATTTGACGTTTCTTTAATTTGTATAATTATCAACTAAATTTAAGAAATTTATATTTAAAAACTTTTTAATTAATAATTTTAAAATCTCGAAACGTAATTTATAGTCGTAAAAGTGTAAAACATTTATTTTTTTTAGTGTTCACAACATAGTAACTTAATATATATATACAGTGATTCAATTATAAAGTTAAAAGTGTTGATTATGTAACCTCGTGTGATACATGAGTTTTAAGCTAGTAGTATAATATTTGTCAGAGTAAATTGTCGTTTGCGTCCCTGTGATTTTACCATACTATCCATTTGAGTCCAAAATTTTCATTTTTATCCATTATGGGTCTGTGGTTTGCATTTTGTTTTTATTTGAGTCCAAATGACTAACTGAAAAGATCAAAATGCCCCAGGGACTCAAAGGGTTTAAATGGTTTAAATTTTTCTTCTTTTAACCTATATCACAATTAAAACAAACTTAAGGGGGATTTGCTTTTTCTTCCCCATCCCACACCACCACCGTCTGACCACCTTGACCCACTACACCACCACCGTACGCTTAACCCCGCCACACCACCACCGTCGTCCAACTCCACTTAGGGGGTCACAGCCACCATCGTCAACTGTGAAAGTCGCCACCACCATCAACTGTGAAAGTCGCCACCACCACCATATCCATTACCACCAACATCCTCATCATCTCTAAACATACCTGGAACCCAAAAAATCATAATCGAAGCTGCTAGTTAACTAACCCATCACCACCACCATCATTCACCACCAAATTATACACGTTTTATATGACATTAATCAAGCAATTCATATCATTTATCGCATTATTACAAAGATATTGGTACTGATTATGTTTAATTTGTGATTACAGGTCAAAAAGGGCATTCAAACGAGAAAACGGGCGAAACCGGAGCTTAAAACGAGGAAAAATACAAAGTCAGCAGAGAGACACGGCCCCGTGCCCCATCCAACACGGCACCGTGCCCAGCTTCAGAAACGGAAAAAGTACCATGTCGGGAAACCAGGGTGACCACGGCCCCGTGCCCCAGATGACACGCCCCCGTGCCAACCAACCTTGCATATACGAGCCGAAAAAAGGTGACCACCGCCTCGTGCCTCATCCGACACGGGTTGTGCCTTGCCAGGAAAACAACCTATAAATAGAGTTCAAAGCCTTCATTTCTAGGGATCCATCCAAGAAGAGAGGTGCCGGGTTTTGGACCTGTTTGTTATCATTTTCACCTATCTTCCACATACAACTCACAATCTGTTAGTCCCGTATCCGAATCTAACAGCGTGATATCGATTAAACAGTTTGTTTGCGCGGAATACAAACAAACCTAAGACGAATAATACTTAGAAAGACAAGAACACGAAGAACAAATGCTTGATTTAATTGCACTCGATGGTACAATGCTTGTTCGTTGAGAGCTAAAAGCAAAATAAAACAATTAATGTGAATGACTAACTTTGACCTAAACTAATACCACGGTTTATATATCCACCGTAACATACAAAGCCCACGAACAAAGTAAACAATAATAAACTACTAAAAGCCTTTGAGTGCCTTCGAGCCCATCACTGAGAATAATACCATCGTGAGGTTAACAAACAACCGAGACCATCACCGAAACCTTTACCATCGAGAGGCCATCGTGAGGAATGCAACTATCGAGAAGACACAACCATTATATGTACCCAACACGTATTCTAACACCCGGTTGTCCTCTCGGCCTAAACCGAGTACCAAAACCGCAATTAACAACCTCTCACACTTTGAATTACTAACCAATTAGCCTAATTAACTACGTTATCCTCTCGGTCTACCCAATTAACCCATACCAACAGCTAGATAACCTAAACTTATACCCTCTATGTCTCAAAGTTGCAAAGACAATATAAAATAGCTAATTAGACACCCAATCAACCTAATTAAGACAAACTAAGCCTATGGACGAATTTCGTACCAATTTATATCACCATAGACTGCTATGTGATCAACTATTAACTGTGTTTTAACTGTTATAATTTAATTATGGTGAATCATTGTCCAAATCAATGCTAACTACAATCAAAACATGCAATCATAACATACCTAGGCAATTACAATGAATTTAGCCAAGAAACATAATCAAAATAGAATCAACAATCTTATATAAACTCATCATAAACATCTCAGTCGTGTAAAACAGATTACAAAGTCAATGATCAATTAAGAAAGTCTAACCAAAAGCTTCCAAGCTCCAAACTTGAACGTTCCAATAGCTAGAGCTCCAAAATTCTACCAATATTGATGAAGAAGTCGACCCTTGAAACGACAGAGATCACCTTCCATTTATACGTTTTCGATTAGGCCTTCTCTTGGTCAAACAGTCGGTTGCAAACCGCGCAGCGGTGCCCTTGGGTTTCGCGCGTACCGCCCCAGACAAAATAGTTGGGGTCGACCGCGAGGTCTTTCTAGGACATGGCGTACTGCGCGGGAGTTGGATGTTGCTCACACATACCGCTGGTGACTAGAATTCAGGCTTTTTCAAGTCTAACACGTTCTATCGTCTCGTTTCTTCTAGGGTGCTCGTTCCTTATGCTTTTAAGCTCCAGGATGACTTCAAAAACACGAACTCCTAAGAAATACGAACATTTTAAATATATGGACGATATGAACATTAAACTATACAAAACTATATATAATAATATACAAACGACTCTATATAGAACAAAAAATCTAACGTGTTTTACAACACATCAGGTTCTATAGCTGAGCTTGGAGGTATGCCTGTGGAATAACATAGAAATATGAAAGCCAAGGAAAGACTGGAGAAAAGGAAAGCATCAATAGAGGATGATGGTGATCATCCTACTGGCAGCCGTCTTAGGATGACAGATGTGCCTGAATTGTCATGTATGCTCATTACTGTTTTGGTCAAAAATTAACAAGTGTCAATTCTAGTTATTCCAAATTAGTTTTGTGAGACTAAGTGTTGGTTTAAAAATGAAATGTATTGAATTAATGATTTAACGATTATATCATTTAATATCATTTATTATCTTTCAATATCCTTAAGTACCCTTAAGGATAAGTTAATAAAAAACAGAATATAAAAGTGGTAACAACAAGGATTTTTATCAAGGAGAGCCCTTAATCCTTACAGATTGCCGGCATAAAACCTCGGACAAGTGACCAAAAAATCACTTGTCTAGTCAATATTATAAATTGAATAAACAAGTACAATATAAAGCAAACCGATGGATATCTAAGTGAAAAATATGCTAAATAAGTGCTTGAATGCTTGAATGCTTGATTATCGAATGTTTGATTGCTGCAAAACAAAGTTCAGTAAAGAGTTGCGAGTGAGAATGTTGTGTGTGTTTGCCTATGACCATCGGTTCCTTTTATAAGTAAAGATTACAGCGGTAACAAAAGTTGTTCCTATTTCTAAGGAAAGTCTTATCCACTTCTTCTTTGACCAGGTTCATCGAGAGCTCATACCCACGATCCGATCTTCATGGGATAACTTCCCTGTTGATGAGTCAGCTCGACGTCCATAATTCACACGTGGATAATTCATGGATCATAGAAACAGTAACTATCCAAGATAGTGAATCACGTATCATTCACATCAACTGATTATGTGCAAGGACAAATATTCTGTGAACAAATCTCAATCGAATGTTAGTAAACACTTATAATAATACAAACGCAAATATTAATAAACGTTCACAAAAGTATTAATAAAGTATAATTATCGCAAGTCAGGATCCTTCACATATCCATCAGAAATCTGACCCTAACAATTGCCCCCAAATCCACTTGACAGCTTCGTTATTAACGCCTCTAACAACTGTCATAGTGATTTGACCGTTGCAGTGATTACATTTAACCCTAGTTGATTTTTAAGGGCTGAGATTTCAGGAGGATACGGTTACTTTGACTATAGTCAAAGATATTTTGATTATAAAAGGCCCTTATATACCGCTTATATCATCATCTTCATCCTCTGTAAATTTCTACCATTTTTACGTTTTACAGTTTCTTTTCTTTTAAGAATGTCTACTGAATCATCTTATGGTTTTCGCGGTTTCCGCGATTTGAAAATTCTTCCAGACGATAATCAGAAGACAAACATTTTCAATAACTATAGAATTGAAGTTTTTAAATCCTTTAACCATTTTCCCAAATCTGTCGTTTTTCTCGATTTTAACCTTCACTCAAAGCTGATCATGTTTCCGAGGTTTCTATGAATACGCTTTCACTCTCAAACTAAAATATCCATTCCCAGCTTTGATCGAATAGTTTTTTTGGTTAACAAACATGGGTTTTGTCCAATTAATGCCAATGGGTTGGAGATTCCTGGTCACTATCCACCGTTTAAACGAGGACTATGGCCTAGAAATCGGGATTCCTGAATTTTCAATTTTCTACGAAATCTATACCCATGGACAACGTCGGTTCATCTTCAAAAGAAAACCTAAACATGCACCCTTAGTTTTAAACTTAACTATGAACGATTCCGAGTGGAGGAATAAATTTTTCTTTGTTAAGCGCTCATCCATCCCAAATGGGATGAACTTTGCAAACACTTGGATCGAAAGGGGTAGGATAAATCGTTTTTAGATTTCTTTTTCTGTTGATTTTGTTATCTAAGAATTATTTTTATGTGTTCGGTAGTCAAGTTTGATTCCATTGTTGAAAGAGGTTCCGATGAAAAAATCGAAAGGTTGTTGAGTTTAAGTGAAGAGGTGAGGAAATTTGGTGCTTTTTCTCCAGCGCGTAGTACATATCTAGATGTTTCCCGTTCCATGGCCAGCAGTAAGATTTTGAATTTTCAGGATCCTTAGAAGATAAAATATTTTATTTCTGATTGGATTTTTTTTTGTTTATTGTAGTAGCAGATTTTGATCTAGACGCACTTGAGGATTTTGCGAAAAAGGAAGACACTAGCTCCACAACGAAAGGATCTCGGCGAGGACTTTGATCTGATAAGAACAAAAAGAGGGAGCCTGTCGAGATTAAGGAGATTGTTGACTTGGACCTCACTGCTGACTCCACAGAATGTCTTCTGAAGGTAAGATAGCTCATTCAAAATATTATCCTTTAAGGATCCTTTGAACAAATTGTTTATCCTAATCGTAGGTGATTGAGAAGATCAAAGAGGAGAGGAAAGCCATGCACCTAGACATGCTTCAAGTGAAGAATGCCCAAATGGACGCGTATATGAAGTATAAGGGCCTGGAGAAGGATATCCAGAACTTGAAGAAGGAGCAAGAGGGCATCATCCGCCAGCTTCTCGAGTATATGAAGGACAAGTCTAATTGTCTGTTTTAAACTATCTAAGTCCATGGTCCGTAGCTAAAGCGGAATCTACTAATCGTTACCTGAAACATGTGAAAATAATTTGTTAGCTATAAAGCTAAGAAAGTAAACAAAATAGTAAAGTAAAGTAAATAGAAATCCGAGATACATCATTTAGTGCATGTATTATTATATATAAGCACGTTCATAAAAATAATACCTGCCAATTGACCCCCCGATATGAAAAGATATTACAAAGAATTGAACCAACTATGAGGAACCACCTCATATAGATATTACAAAGAATTGAACCAACTATGAGGAACCACCTCATATAGATATTACAAAGAATTGAACCAAGTTATGAGGAGTACACCTCATATAGCGTGATAATAAATAATTAGGGACAAGAACCAACTTGTATAATTATTATCATGTAAGATATTAGCAACAGTAAAAAATAAGGGACAAAAGTAATAGTGCCGGATTCGTATCACCGAACAAAAAGTAGTGTCGGATTCGTATCACCGGACAAAAAGTAGTGCCGGATTCGTATCACCGGACAAAAAGTAGTGCCGGATTCATATCACTTAGGATTCGTATCACCTAAGCGGGGTTGTCAACAATTAAACCATTAGCGCTTTAACGCTAACATAACATGCGGTGGACATAAAAATAGTACAACTACTAGATACTAACATATAATAACACATAATGTGGATAGCATGAAGTACACATAATTGATGATCTCATATGAAAAGTAATTAGTAAATAATTTAGTAATTTAAACTTGTTATCACATGTTTCAGCCCCAAAAGGTTATTAAAAAGGGGAGTTAGTGAGTTTACCCACCTTTTAAGAGCTAGAGTAGTGAGAAAGTGTAAAAGCTTGTCAAGTATCGCCCATAAACTAGTTTCACCTAGTAAAGCGTAGGAACTTGACTTAGAATAGAATTATAACAGTGATTAAAGAATAACGATTTCTAGGTTATCAAACAAAAAATGAGAAACTGTTATATTTAAATAATCACTTATATAGGAATTTAAATATAGGATTAATATTCCGTTTAATCATGTTTATTTGTATGGAATTCGGGAATTAATTACTTAATTTAATAGTAATTTGAATAAAAGTTGTGTAGTTAGGTTAATTAAGTAGTTATAGAAAACTATATTTAATAATTTAATTAATAAAGTATATGTTTGACTCAACGTATTTACCAATCTAGTTATTAGATTAAAAGTTATTTTAAAGTTTATTTATGTTAAATTTATTAAGTAACGTTATGGAATAAAGTTAATAATTTAGAAAAGTAAGTCTAAGTATTTTAATTAATTAATAACGGAATAATTATAAAACTAAGTTTTAGTTATAGTTTTTAACATACAAATTATATAAGTAATTAGTAAAGTTTTTAATAAGTTTTTAGAATTATACTTAGATTTTTATAAAGTTTTTGTTACGTTAATAAGGTTAAATGTAATTAAATTTGGATTAAAAGAAGGAATTAGGTTTATTATTTATTTAAATTGAATTTAAAACTCAAAATAAGTTTCTTAAATTATTTTATAGAATAACTCAGAAAAAGATAAGTTTTATAAAATTAAAAGTGAATTATATGATTTATTATAATTAGTTATGAAATTATAAATTAATTAGATTGTGTGTTAAACCCAAAACATGTCAGTTGGGCTTACAATGGATTTAAAAACAGGCCAGTGGGTCGATGATTAGCCTTTAGCCCATTTAAAACGAAAATAGAACGGGCTGGTGGGCTGGTTCTGGTCCGAAGCCCACTTGTCACGCGTTTTTTAAACGAGCCAGAAGCTCCGGACGGATCTGGGTGGATTCTGGATTAGTCTTCCCGACCCAAACATCACGTTTGAGCCCTAATCGGCTTCTGGTTCATCCGATCGAGCTTCAAATCGACTCGATCGATAGATTCTACTGACGGGTTAAATTCTAATTACGAAAACGAGTTGATTGAATAGATTTTGAGATACCTGTTGATGCCGAACTCGAGGTCTGAGGAAGAACAGGGACGACGGGAAGCAAATTCAGATTCGATCTGCTAAAATTATGAACAGATAATGCATTAAACTATTACAGGGAGCTTAATGGCTAGCAATAGAATTAGGAACGATAATTGATTACCTCTATACGATACCGGAAATAGGAGATCGACTATGAACTTTGATCGGGGAAAACTCGGATTTGATTTTAACCGCAGCTTGTTTATAAGATGAAATTGAAGGTTCAGAGTGGTCTGGAGGATGATTTGTGAACGAATGAAGGTTTAAATAGCTTCAATTGATGCCGAGATGGTAGGTTTATGGTTTCACAGTCGACTTATGATTGTCGACGGAATTCGGTTTTGTGGATAGAGGTTTGATCGATTTTAGCTTTGGAATCGTTTTGTATTGATTCTAGAATGAATTTGGGTTGCATTTAAGTCAAAGTGGGTGCGAATTGATCGGGTTTGAATCCCGGTTTTCTCTGAATTTTGGTTTCGGAGTTTGAATGTGATTCGACCGAGAAGAACGGGTTTGTTATTGATTCTTATTGTTGGTTTAGGTTCGATTCGTGTATGGGAGTGGATTGGGTTCGATTTTGGTGTAGAAACTAAAGGTTTCGGCTGGTTTTGGAGGTTGATCGGAACTCCGGCCGGTAAAAATGGCGTTTGGCCGGGAAAAGAGGGAGCCGGCGGGGTGTGTTTAATAGTTTGGAGAATTGGCAGAAACAGTCCCTCACAGTTTTATTAATTGAATTTTGATCACCATAATAGGTTTTTAAATAAGTTCAAGTTTCTGTTTTTGCAATTTAGCCACCAAAAACCTTGTTTTGTTATTTAATTCAATAAGTTAAGGATTTTATAGAATTAGACATAAAAATTTAGATGAAATGTATTTAAGGTTAGATTTATTAACTTGTTTTCAAGTTTGTATATGTTTTTTATAAAATCTCACGGTTTATTTATTTATTTATATAACCTTTATAGTTTAAGAGGATTATTTTTATAAAATACATAGTATTATTTGGAATAAAATTTTAAAGGAATTTGAATATAATTAAGAATTAGGGAGGAACCGGAATTAGCTTTTTAGACGGATGTCACAACTTTATTTTATTATTTCATAAATAATAAAATCTACATTTGTTATTTCATAAATAACAAATCACCACTTATTATTATCTCTATAATAATAAATCACCAGTTCCATTAAACCTTTTATCGTGAATTGATTAATATCTAACAACTTTATATATTAGGTTAGTTGCTTTCCAAAGTGTAACTCCTTGAATCATACCTTTTATTAGTAACGTTAACTTTTATTGATGATCGGACATCCAATATTCAACAGACTCCCACTTGGACGATTCATCGACTAAGTGGTTCAACGTAAACAGTGTTGGACACCTAGCTGCATCTCATTGTCCCTAATTAGGTATGACTTCTTATGGTCTTTTCCAAACCTTCCATCTAAGTAACTCTTTACTTAATTGAAAGTTAAAACCAAGGTACTTCTGATCTACATATAACCCTTTCATATAAATATTCTTTAAACTTGAGACATGGATCCACATTAATTCTCATATTATGTTCAAATATTCTCATTCTCGTTCCCAATTTAAAGATGGTCTAACAAACTACTCTTTGTTGGCCATGCATTTATACCAACTTAAATCAACGAGGTCCCCTGAATATCTTTCTCTTATTGACATAAGAGCATGAAATTCCTTCGGCTGCATACAACTCCCACTTGATCTTACAACCGTTCCCAATCGTAATCCTTATTACTGCCATTTTCAGATCAGCGTTAGATAAGATCAAAGAACGACCTTCGACTAATGTAAGTTCTAATATGTAGGTCTAAGGATATATTGATCATACCCTATTTAAAACTTCTTATGACTATGATCCATGAAGAACGTTTTAAAGCGAGTTACGCCCGACGTCATTCTCTAATGCATGTCTATGAATCTTGGTCCTCAACACTTGAACCTTTTATCTCATAAACCAACCAAGCATTCAAATAGTCTTTATTCATATTCATTCCCATGAGTATGATCGAATATGGACATTTAGAACACTATGTTCAAGGATAACTAAAATGTACTAAATTCGAACTTGGATACATTTATTTACGAAGCATTTAAACCATTTTAAATCAAAGTAAGTAGTCAATGTTCCAATTACCGTTCATTAAGAACCTTTATACTAAAGTTAATCAGACTCTTTGTCTTGCATATCTAACATCCATTCTTTAGCTTACATGCTCATATTAACTTAAGACATGGATTTAGTAAACTGGTCTTGCTAGATTCTGATTTGGTGAACTTTATTTATACTTATGTCTCTTTCCAGTTCTCTAACTTTATGTATATGATTATGTATAATTATGACTCTGTTGGGTCATATATAATTGATGTACTTCCCGTTACTCATCTTGATCATTCCTCTCGGTGGTCTCGGTGATTATCATCCTCACGGAATACATATTGGA
>WOUH02000015.1:9229682-9243956 GCA_009936405.2 Stevia rebaudiana
AGGTAAAAAGCTGATGTGGCAGTGATGACTGGGCTGCATGTAGTAAATGCAGCCCTTTGCATTGGAGATAGTCTTACTCTCAATGAGAGCTCGAAAACACTTCTACTAAATCATGTTCATGAACTCCAAATCTGGAAGTTGAATCACATTTCTTCACTCAATTCAATCGTACGTGCTGAGAAGTGTTCGCGATGAAGAAGCTCAGATCGAAGCTACCTCGCCGAAAACGTTCAAAATGTTCTCCTATTCTCAGATCACCTGTTGCTCGCAAATTCGATTCCAGTTCCGTCATTGATTCTGCTTCGAACTTAACGCGAGAAGTTGCATTCACGTGCGATTCATTCAGCAGAGTGTCGACGAACAACAAATCGGTGAAGAAGAGAAGTTTTGCCGGTGAAAATGGCGCCGTTGTTGATGAGTTTCGGAGGATTACGAGGTCTTATAGTAAGAGATTGGCGATTATGGCGGAGAAGGAGGTAGAGTTATCGGAGTCGTCATCGTGTGTGCAACTGCTGAACTCGAGCTCGAAGAACATTATAAAAGGACCTGCAGATTTCAGATGTGCAAAAACAGAGAATCATGTAAGCGGATTCGAGAATTCAGAAGTTACATCGCGATCCGAGTGTTCTGTTTATCCGAAAGAGTTGACGAATGGAAATGGAGATCAGTCATCCGATTCAAAAGCAAATGCCTGTGCTGAATCAGTTGCTTCTCGTCTGGAATCTCGCTGTGCGCAAAAATCCGGAGAAATCGATTCGTTGCTTAATGATTCGGTAACAAGTAAAACAGTCGACGATGATCAAGCGGAGAATTGTGGAGAGTCAAAGCTGATTTCTGCTGAATTCGACTTGGCATGTTCAGAACATTTCACCGGCGGACATGAAGCGTGCGATTATTCATCGGCCGAATGGACGGATGCTAATATAGAGAGTTCTGAGTTTGAATTTTCATCCGACTGGTATGATTCCGGCAGTCAATTTTCTGAACAATATGTCGGTGATGCAACTCCTTCACCGATGTTCCAACTATTCCTCCTCTATCGTCAAAAATTTTGCAAATCCGAGTTTTCAACAAATATCTCTTCTGAATACAATGACAATCAACCTTCTGATAGAATTATTGTAAGTGATTATGCTTCCTCTTCAATTACGTTGCCTAATTCGTATATTTACGCTGTTAATCTATCCCTAATTTTTGCATAAATTTAGAAAGAGTAGTTTGTTGCCATGCGCAGATGCAAATTGCCAAATTCTCGTCCACAAATGTTCAGTTTTGTCATAAATGAACTTAGTTCTATTTATATAATAATCAACTAACTTTCCTTATAATATGTAGCTGTTCACTTGTTTAGTATATTACTCCTTTGAGATGTTTGATGTGCTTTACCAGTTGTTTAGTGTATTAAATAACATGTCAGAAATTGTTAATTTATCCTCTAAGTACTGCATAAATCTGGAAACAGTAGTTTGTTTCTGTGTTCACATGCGCATTACAATTCAGAAATTGTCTGTTGTACTCTTTTGTGATAAACATAGTTTCATCTATAAAATTATTAACTCACTTGGTATAGTGCTTCTTTGAGATGTTTGATGTGTTTTGCCAGTTGTTTAGTGGATCAGATACTATTATAATGGTATATATAAATATATATAATATAATGTGTTTACTTTATCATGTTCAGAAGCTGTTTAGACCAGAAGATGAAGAACACGAAATAAACTACAAAATGCTGAAGAAAAGGGAGAGAATGCAAGTGTATCTACACAACTATACTAATGAATCCGGTCATCTGAATGAATATGGTGATCTTGTTGTTCAGCAAAGGTCACAAATGGTCCATTGGATAATAAAGGTCTGTTAGAACTGCTTTATGATACAAACAATTATCTCATTGAATCTGCACACGTAAAGTATTTCATATATCTTCACTCGTAGTTCGTTTATAACTTTCAAAATCTTTTTTGTTCATACAGCACTAGATGTTGTTAAACATTATGCTTGTAACACATTCAGTAGAACAATTACACTACCAAATGGAAATTAAGTTAAGTATCTGTTAACTTAATTTAACTTCTACTTAATAATTTTTTTTTAAATTCAGCAATCAACTAGCAAAGAACTTCAGAAGGAAACCATGTTCTTAGCTGTCAGCTTATTGGACCGGTTTCTGAGCAAAGGATATTTTAGAAATAAAACCGAGCTGAATATTGTCGGCATCGCGTGTCTCACTCTTGCAACAAGGATTGAAGAAAACCAGCTTCACAACAGGTCTAATACTCTAATCCTTTCTTATTTCTCTAACCGCCTTTTTCCTGACTCATAATAAGTTGATGACAATAAAATTTCACATTAACTTTAGTTTAAGCAAGTAAAAGAAATCATGGTTAAATGCCTTTTCCATATTGTGCAAGCATTTGGGTCATATTCAACAGTAGTATTTCCTAAATGTGAAATCATTGTAATTTAATGATTTACTCTTACGCAGAATTCAAAAGAAAGTATTTAAAGTAGGAGGTGATGAATACATCAGATCTGAAGTGGTGGCTATGGAATGGTTGGTACAGGAAGTCCTCAACTTCAAGTGTTATTTACCAACCATCTACAATTTTTTATGGTAAATAATATTCTCAACCCATCACAACTTCAGATGTAAAAGCAAACGGGTCGGGTTATGTAACAGGTCAAGCCGTGGTCAGGTAAAAAAAGTCATTTTAAAAAAAAAATTGGTTTAGGTCACCACAGGTTCTAACCAAAATAGGTTGGGATTGAAACGGGTTGGGAAAAAAGTTTTTCTTTTTATAAACGGATCATGATTGTCAGGTGTAATTAATAGTTTGCATTTTTAATGCAAAATATCAACCAATTTAGTAAAATAATAATAAGACAAACTTGAGTAAAAAAATTTAAATTATGACACGTTGGACAATAATAATAATAATCCAAACTGTCACTTTGGCCAAGAATAATCCCAATTATTACTTTGGTTATCAATAGTAATCCATAAGCAAAATTATCAAATCTTTCCACTAAATTACAATAATTTTTATATGTTTTTGTATTTCATTTATAATTATCATTTTAACTGGAAACGAGAGGAAATCAAGTGGAAATCTTAGATAATTTTGCTTCTGAGATTGCTATTGACAGCCAAAGTGATAGTTTGGATTATTCTTAACGAAAGTAATAGTTCGGATTATTATTGGTCAATGTGTCATAATATATATTATTAAAATTCAATTTGCCTAATAATAATAACAATAATAATAAAAAATAAAACCAAATCAGCCGATTTCTACTATTTTCTCTAATTCATTGGCATGTTAATTATATGAAAAAGGTTATATCTGAAATCTGTAAAAGCCGATCAAAGTGTCGCTAAAACCGCCAACCAACTCGCGCTACTTGCAATAATGGGCTATGAACAGTTGCGCTATTGGCCTTCAACAGTAGCAGCCAGTTTAGTGTGTTTATCATATTTAATAGAAAACAAACAATCATCACACCAACAAATCACCTGGGTATAACTCTTAAACTCATGTTTATATTTATTAATATAACTTTGCAGCCAAAGTGAGGTTAATCTAGTCATCTAGTAATTTAAATTTCTGAATTTTTCATTATCAGATTCACAATGGGTCGAATGATAAGGATCTACCTGACTGCATAAAGGTAATTAACTATAAACTTTGAGATTGTGAGTTTTTATTTAGCCTTTTTTTTTGTTACAGATGGTTTATAAATAATTTTCACATCCATAACTGTATATTCTAAAAATTTAAAAATAATAATAATAATAACTGCATACAGCTTCCTAACTTTGTATTCGTATATTGCAGTCTATGGAGCAGTTGATTCAGTACATACACTAACACGGAACAGAACCGAAGATAGACATTCGATCCCATTTTTAAAAAACTAGCAAAACAACATCAATTATAAAATAAGCAGAACAAAGTTTCCAAAACTTACGTTTTGTTCTATATCCTCAATTTAAATATGACACAAATTTTTATAACAAGCCAATAAAATAAACTTTCAATGATTTAAAACTTGGTTGTTATCATCTGATGGTTTAACAGGGATCACAGGAGAATCTTTGTTCAAAGATTCCTTAGCTTTTTGAACCTTTTCTTCAGTCTTTGAACCCTCATCCTCCTTCTCTTCAGTCTTTGAACCTTCATCCTCTTCATTTTGAACCTTTTCTTTAGTTTTTGAACCTTCTACTTTCTCCTCACCTTTTTGAACCTTCTCTGTAATCTTTGACCCCTCTTTTTCATCCTCGGATTTGTTAGCATTCTCTACTAACTTTGACCCCTCTTTTGTCTCCTCGGATTTTTTAACATTCTCTACAGTCTTTGACCCCTCTTTTTCCTCTTCGGATTTGTTAACATTCTCTAAAGTTTTTGACCCCTCATGTTTCTCGGATTTGTCAACAAGTCCTTTAGTCTTTGACCCGTGATCTTCCTCGGGTTCATGAACCTTTTCTTTAGCTTTTGACCTCTCTTTTTCCTCTTCAGCTTTGACCTTCGCTTTAGTCTTGGACCCCACACCACCGGCCGCCTTAGCAACCGCAGCAAACGCACCCGCAACCCACACGGCCCCACTTGACACGTACTTATTACTCATTAAAGCATAACCCGCAGTGTTCGCCTTTTGCTCGGCTGCAGCGATCGCCGTTTTCGTTGATTCCGACACTTGATAACGTTCGTTTACTTCTTTCATCTTTTCATTCATGACAGCGGTCCCCATGCTTAACTTATGGGTCAAACCCATTTTACGGTCAATGGAAGCAACAGTAGCCGATGCATTGGATGATAAATGGTGTTTTTCATCGAACGCCTTTGCCTTTTGTAGCGCGTCTTTTCCGAGAACGAAACCTTTTGCAAGCATGGTGCTCACCACTTCCTCAGCCTTTTGTAGTGCATCTGTGTTTGAACCTTGTGCCCCTCTCTGTTCAAGAGTTCAGAAGGGTCAAATAAATTATTGAATACCCAAAAACAGTATATATATAGGGGGTGGTTCATGAGAGAATCACTTTTTATGCGAGAGCTAAAAAACCACTTAAGTGAACTTCAAACATTTCTCATTTTCTCATACGTTATTAATTAAAACTGTTTGCATCATTGAATCAATTTTTTTTATATCTTTAATATGAGTATAATGAAGCTATGTTAAAAAAACATTGCATCGTAAGTTGTAGTATACTTCATATATGTAGTAACTTATGAAATATTTATAAGAAACGCGTAAATTAGTTTAAAATACTAAAATATATGAATTATCATCATACTGCATATGTGTAGTATAACTGCCGTATACATAAATAGATGAAAAATATAAAGAGGAAACTGAATAAATCTTTTTTTGAAACGCGGATATGAATTCAAATATCTATAATTTATGAATTACCATCATATTGCATATATTAGTATCAAACATTCTACAAACGTGATTTTTTTTTTCAATATGGCTTCATTATACTCGTATTAAAGATAAAAGAAATTGTGATTCAATGGTGCAAACAGTTTTAAAAAATAATAACGTATGAAGAAATGAGAAATTTAAAGTTCCTTTAGGTGGTAGCATTTTGATTCTCGCACAAAGGAGTGGTCCTCATTTAAATCTTCCCATACATATATATGTATATATATATTAACAAAAAAGCTAAGGGAGTACCGGTGTTAGTGGAGGAGCCCCTGCGGGCAGCTGGTAATTCTCAACATGGCTGACTGAAACCTGTAGATCGCCAATTGTGGCTCCCTGATAATTATTAAAAGAAAAATGAAACGAACACCCACGAGAAATCAAAACAATTTTCATGTTGATTATTAAGCTCATTCAAATTGGCACAAAGATGTTTATGACTGTAATAATCATCACTCTTTTTAGAATAGTTAGTTAAAGGACTGATACTCAAAAGTCAAACGTTGACTCTTTTCAGTGTAGGGGTATATAGTGGTAGCAATTCCTAACATGACCCAAAACACCACATGAAAATAATATTGGTTCTGGATTGTCATTTTTTAATCCGTTTCATTAACAAGTCACGTTCGGGTTGACCGGTTAACAATTTAATTAGACAAGTCAATTTCTGGCTGACTTGTTTAACCTGTTTCATTAAATAGGTTAGAACTGTCAACCTGTTTACAAATTAAATAAAAATGTTTTTACAAACTCAATCTGCCAACCTGTCTAACCTGTTTAAACTCATTTACAATCCACCACCTTGTTTAACTCAGTTATATAGATAATCGGGTTACACAATTTTTAACTGTGTCTGGATTAGGATTTAATATATACGGAAAAGAATAAAGGGATAAATATCAGCACATGGTACTCTTTCAGGTTATAACAACAATAATTAAAATACAATTCACTTTGTTTGACTAAACAGATTAAGATAAACATGATAATTCAATTTAAAAGTTAACTTACAGTCAAAAGAACCGCTGTATACGCTCCTTGTGTTTCCTTGAAGGTGACAAACGCGTGTTTTGTGGTTTCACTTTCACTGCAAAATCAACATTTAAACTCATAAGGCTACTTAGAAAATTACACGGTGGAAAACCCATAATTTTAATTTTTTTTAATATTGTATCACTCTTCAAAGATGGAGTAAATGATTAATAAAAAAAACGTTGTATAAAATACAAATATATATATTTTTTTTACATTGTGGGTCTGCCCTCATGGTTACATTTTGCAAAGACTTGTATAGTAGTTACTCAAACCTTTTCATTTCAATATAATGTATAATTCCTGAAAAAGAGAAAAATTCCCAAATATCTTTCTCGGTGACAGCCTTCGAGACATTACTCACTTTCACCGTTTTAATCTGTTAATACGAGATCCAAAAATCATTATACAAATAGGAAATAAAAAGGAATAAAAATTTCCAAATTAGAATATTTTTTTTATTCAAATCATTCATAGTGAAAGCAATAAAGTTATTTTAGTTCTCACTTCTGAAACATTGGCCGGTGACTTTGGTGTAAGAGGAACATCCGTTTCAGTTTTTGGTTCGGTAGAAGCCATTCGAACCTGAAATTTTCAGATGTCAAATGACAAATCCAACGCGAGTTGTTTAGTTTTTTGGTATTAACATATTTCATGAAATAAAATGTAGACTTAACACAAACTAATCAAATCAACATTCTAACATGGATACATAAAGAATACACAAACCACAAACAGCTTGATCCATTTGTTTGACTTTTCAAGTCAAACTCATGACCTTCCACATTCAAGAATTTTACCTTTCCTTTATTTTTTTATATGTCAAAGTGTTCTACAAATGTTCATTCCTAACCAGCTTTGACCTTAAAGTTCAAAATATTAAATAAACAAACAAATACATTTATCTCATTGGACAGAGAGGAGAAACATCAGCTAATTAAAGAAAATTAAATAAATATCATAACAACTAAATTCAACCCCCAAATCATTTTTCCTCTTTTCAAATAAAACATAATGGAATTTCAGTCAGTATCTTGTACGCTTTTGCGCATAAGGTTATCACAATACAAGGGTTTAAATCCAAATTTTATATTTTGAAATTATCAGATTAATATAAAAACATATGATAAGGTGTAAAACGTACCAATATTTGAAGATTAATACGATCGAAAAGATGGGATCAGTGAGAATCAATCGGTGTGGAACGAAAGAAGACGGTGGGTTTCGCCGGTGACCGTTGGGAGATGATAATAATAAACCATGAAAAGTGGTTCTCGCGGGAATTTCGGCTGCCCCGTCAATATCATCCTCTCCTAAATTTGTGATGAAAATTTGTGCACTAATATGCTTATTTCATTAAGTTTTTTTTTTCTATTATTTTTTTAAGCAAATTTTTATTACATCAAATTTTATACGATCTTACACTTGCATTTGTAAAGATTTAAACCCTTAACACTTTTGTAGGGGGCAAACACCTATACCACTTTTTGTTATTTAACTTCTTTTTATTTTGGTACATGTTTTTACTACGACTCGTTTTCGGTCTCATTTATAGAGTATATTTTAATTATATAAACTCTTTTCGTTATAATTTATTATTTAGTATAGATATCTCAAGAAGTAGCTTCTCTCTTTCTCGGTAGATACAAACAGATTTAAGGTCTGTCTATATATCACTCTTCTCAGATGCTACAAATAGTCATACTATGAGTGAAATTTGCTAGGTGGTTGTTCATTTAGTATAACAACTATATATTATTTACTTTTTATTATCATACTTAAATGATTATGATAGCTTATTGAATTAACCATCAACAATTTTGCTTTGTTTTTTTCTTTTGGCACGAACTCTTATGGACCACTCTAACTTTGGTTTACTAACAATGACACAAATTGGGTTGGGCCCAAGTGTTGGGCTTTGATCCAGTTTTGATATGTACCGAAATACGTAACCAACTAAACATTGGTTTATGCAAACTGAACAAGTTAGCTGACAGCTGACTCGTCTAAGTAGTTTGAGATTTATATATATTATTTCTACTAACCATTTATAAAAGATTGATTAATACAAACTCTCAAACCACTAAAACCAACTTATTACACACTATTTTCTGAAACACCAATCAATCTTTGCATTCCAATTTCCAAAGGTACCCAAAAAACAGAAACTAGCAACCGAACCTTAAAATTCTACCAGATATACTAGAAAATAACCTCTTGATTATAATTTATAAGACATGATAAAGAACTAAAGAAGCATAACACAGAATAAACAAAAAATAACCAAACCGAACTAAACCAAACCATACAGATCACCAATCAAATCCGACTCTTGCCACCTAAATCGGCGGTTGATGCCTTAGAATCATGACACGCGTATGCTTCAGAGGTCAAACTCGATCGCGTGTTTTCACTACACTCAAACTGGTCAAACCCGGTCCTACCATCCATGGCTTGCCACCGTTTAACCGCTTGAGGCAAAGTCATGTTAAAGTCAATTCCATAAATATCATCCGGGTCCGTTTCACTTGGTTTCCAAAGATCGGTAAAAGACGATAACACTCTAACCGCATGAGTCATGTCGGGTCTCTGGTACGGTTCACGAGCACAACAATGACGGGCTAACTCAGCCACCATGGTCACACTGGCTAATGCTTCTTCGGTAAGATATGGTTCGAGACATGGGTCTATTGCTTTTCTAAAGGTTTCATTGTTTATGTGCATTTTTTTGAACCATTGAACCAGATGAACACTGTCTTCGGGCTGGGTTTCTTCTAGGGCTTTTCGACCCGTAATTAGCTCCATTAAAATTACTCCGAAACTGAACACGTCGATCTTTGTAGTCACTCGACCCGTTACTGAATAAAAATTAGTACATAATTTAGTATAAATAAAATACAAGAGTTAAATAGAGTTTAGAATTGATCATAAAGTAAAAATGTTAAAAAATCAACTTCATAGTAGTAACTAGATATTTAGGGTTAAAATCACTTCAAAACTCATACATATTTCAAAACTATGAGAACTCATATATATCAACCAAGCGTATTTTTAAGACTATGTTTTTTTGTAAATATATATACTTATGTTTATGTATCTAAAGTATTTTTTTAATATTTATTGATACTTTTTATTGTTTACCTACACCTGTGTAGACACACGAGTTACACATGCGTAGATTTACATAAACGAAATTGTTTATTATCTTTTTTTAAATTCATAAGAGACGAATAAATATTGTTTTCCGTCATTTTCTCTATAAAATATTTAAATAAATGTGTGATTGATAGGAGTTCTAACAGTTTCATAAATTATAAAATATTACAAATTCAGACACACGCACAATTATATTACTTGTAGCTCAAGTTATCTAATTATGATGCTTGAATACACATTCAAAAACTAAATCCAAAACCCTATATCAACTCATAAAGAAGAAAATTTTGTCAATTACCTGCGTATTCTGGTGCAAGATACCCAAAAGTTCCGGCAAGTTGTGTCACAAGTGAACCTTTACCATCCGGAGCGAGTCGAACGAGCCCAAAATCCCCAACTTTAGCGCGCATATCATCATCAAGAAGAATATTAGACGGTTTAAGATCGCGATGAATAAAACTTCTTGGTGCTAAACCATGTAAATATTCAACTCCTCTTGCAACATCTAAAGCAATCACGACTCTTGTTGTCCAATCAAGAGGCTTCAAATCTTCACTCTCGTAATTAAACAAAAATCTACTTAATGCACCTTGTGGCATATATTCAAGAACAAGTAATCTCTCATTTCCATCCAAACAATACCCTAAAAGTGCGACTAAATGTCGATGTCGAACATTCGTAAGAAAATTGATCTCCGCTTTAAACTCATCTAACCCTTTTTCGTTTGTTACACTTGCGTCCATTCGTTTAACCGCGATTTTAGTACCATCGTGTAACTCGCCTTTGTAAACCGTCCCAAACCCTCCTATCCCGAGTATGTGACTCGGGCTAAAATTATTTGTAACATCTTTTAAAACTTGGATTGAAATTACCATATTGCCCTTTTCAATATTGTGGTCACTAAGTGCACTACTTGGGTGACTTTTGATGTCTTGTGACTTGTTATCATTACTTGGATTACCAATGGTGATCTTAACCCCGTCATCATCAGAATCTGACTGACGGGGTTGTGTCACCATTGTACTGTGTTCAACTGAGCCATTAGAACGTTTCAGTTTAACTCTGCAAATACCAAAAATTACCAACCCTATTAGCAAAACCGTACAAACACCGCCAATAAAACAACCTATAACCACCCCAGTATTTGGACTACCATCGCCACGACCACCACCGTCACCGCCAACATTGCCGCCAGTTTTTTTATCACCAGTAGGCGGTGAAACCGGTGTTACACCCGGACTATCTTCCCCCATTTTTGGATTCCCACCAATGTAAAATTTAACATTTTCTTTAAAGTTTGGAACTTTACCATGAAGTTGATTGTTTGAAACATCAATCTCAATAAGATTCGGCAAATCTTCGAGTTCTTGAGGTATAACACCAGTGAGATTATTATCCGCAATAATTAACCTTTGTAACGACTTAATCGAAGAGAAATTAGTCGAAATCGTACCCGTAAGACCCATGTTTCTAAAATTAACAACCGTAATATCGCCACTTGTCGAACACATTATCCCTAACCATAAATTACACGGCTCGTTTCCCTTCCAATTTTCAGCAAAAGCTTGAGGGTAACCAACAGTTTCTGCAACCGCGATTAACAAATTAACACGAGAATCACACGCGACACCCGGATCTTGAGAACAAAAACTGTTAATCCCAGTCATATCAACAGCAACAGAAGTATCAAACTTTGGCATTGGTCCTTGAAACATGTTTCGAGTTAAGTTTACAACTTTTAAAGTTTTCAAACCAGTTAAAGATGGTGGTACAAGACCGGTTAAACGATTATCTCTTAAACTTAAATTCTGCAAATGATCTAAACCCCAAAATTCAGGTAATGGACCCGAAAACCAGTTTCCATGAAGCCAAACTTCAGTCAAATGTGTCATGTTCTGCAATACACCAATGCTGCCATTTAATCTAGAAGTGCTTTTTTGTGAATTTAACCATAAACTCTGAATTGAAGAACCTGAAAATGATCTGGGTAAACCGCCTTCAAGGTAATTTAACGCTAATCGCAATGTCATCAACACTTTAAACGTATCGTTACCGAACAAATCAGGGATCTTTCCAACGAGATTGGTGGAAGTTGCAGAGAAAATATGCAAATTGGTTGCAGTTTTCAAACTATCTGGTACAGTCCATGAATTAAAAGCATTGAAATCAAGGTAAACTTTTTGTAACGAAGACATACCGACGAAGAAATCGTTGGGTATTGAAGTGAAATTGTTATTGTTGATCAACAGATTCTGGAGGTGAGTTAACCCGGAGAGACTCGGTAGTGGCCCGGTGAGTTGATTGTATTGAAGCTCCAAAACTTGCAGTTGAGTGAGGTTTTTTAGGTTTCCCGGTAACGAGCCTTTGAGGTTGAGGTTTCCGGCTCGAATTCCGGTGACCCGGTTGTCGTTGGAGCATGTTACGTGATCCCAATTGCATGGATTCGGGTCGGACCAATCGAGTTTGGTCGATGGTTCGAGGTTGTGTTTTAGGGCCTGCATTACGTCGATATCGTTGGAACTCAGCAGTGATTGAACATTGATGACTGAAACAGTGATTATATTCATGATTAACAGAAGAAATCGAGGTCGGATTTCAAAACGGATATGGGGTTTCTTCATTTGTGTGAGAAAATCGTCTGTACGATCATAATCGAGATTAGTGATTAGGGTTTGTTTGTTGGGACGATGACGTTGTTTTCTGTTGTGAAATGAGTGAATTTGGGGAAGATGGAAGCTTTTATTGAAGTCGATAACGAAAGGAAGAATCAGAATTGTAAGAATTGTTCACATGAAAGATGTGTGTGTATGCATGTGTGTGTTGAAGGAAAGTAAGAAAGAAATATGTCGATTTTTGGGTATCTTTTATATAGTTTTAATGTAGATAGGGTTATAGTTTTTTATAAACAATTATTATTTGTGATGGTTGATTTTGTGTATCATGAATGCCACGGGTATTGGTGCAACAATAAATTTGTGATGGTTGATTTTGTGTACAAAGAGAAATTAACACTTTGTATCTTGGTTTTGGAAGTGATGCACGTAGAAACCATTATAAAAATGACTTTTACGTTAGTATCTACTCTACACTCTCGGTTAAGATTTATATCAGTGACTCGGTTTTGGAAAACATCACGTCAACACGTTAATAAATTTAAGTACGTCACAATGTCAATCTCAAGTTATAATACACATATTTAAATGGTTGTAAAAGGGTAACAATGTTAAGAAATCAAAACGTTGAGGCAGTTTTGACAGCTTGTATGTTTGTTTTTAGAAGATTTGTGCATTGTTACGTATAACTCTCTTTATAATAAAATTTACACCAAAACATATGTTGGAACGGTATATTCAAAACTTTATTAATATTATATTTTAAAAGTTACAGAAGCAAAAAATAATCTTGAGCGAGTCATATGTGATAGGTAAATTGAAAATAGAACAAATACAAAAGTATGAAGTAGAGTGGGTAGGGTAAATATTATTGAACTCAAAGGTATCATACTGTTAGTTAATCTTATATGCTCAATCACTACTTCTTCATACACTTGTACACACGGAGAGCCTTTTTTTTTTTAATAAAAAATAAAGGCATCCATCTAAATCTACTTCTACTATTGTTTTTTATTTTTGACAAGATATGAACCCTCAGTCTCTAGAAATGGCTTTGATGATACCTAAACCATTTAAACTCTTTGTTAAGATATATAAGAGGTTTAAGGTCAACTTTATTTTATTAATTTCATTATACCAAAAATATTTATTACTTGAATGCGTTTAATTCAAAGCAACCGTTAGAATAATTAACGTATGTAGTCTTTCTCAGACGATGTGATATGTGTGATTTTGAGTGAGTGTAAGTGAATGTGACAGGTAGACACCACACAGGAAAGTAAACAAGTCACTAAGGCATTCGTTGGGGGAGGAAATGCCCAACTGATAAGTGGGTAAAAATAAGAGGGTCGGGTGATGTAATGTAATTTGTAAGAGGGTGGAGTAGTATATTATAATCAATTGGGAGAAGGGGGGGGGGGGGGTTGTTTGCACTCACGCATGAGTGGGTAACTTCTATAATTTCCAGGAGGGGTGGTGATGGGGCGTGGGTGATGGTGCCACATAGGACACTCACGCTCAATCACCTTGCATACCGGACAGTCTCAAATGCCAAATGGCATCAATAACCACATGTAACCCATGTTTGTAAGTTCACCAACATTGGTCAACATCAGTGATGCATTGACCAATGGAAAACGGTTTGACATTTGGGTTACGTTAAAGAGCAAAAGAGAAGTTTTCAGCGTTGATTAATTTCTTAGGATGGTAGCCAAGGGTGGTGTGTGACACCCCGCTCTCCGGCCCCCGGCCTCCGACCGGTCCGTGAGCGGGTCTGCCACGTCAACTGCCGGTAATGCAGGATCGAGCACATTGATTAATAGATAAACTCATAATACATGACTTATAGTGTATATGTATTCTTGTAGTCCAGTGTGTGTAGCGGAAGCGTAATGTTAGATAGCCAATACCATGGCTTGATTTCCAATACCTGAGATTACATATAGTTTTGAAAAGGGTCAGCTATAAAGTTGGTGAGTTCACAGGTTTTGTATTACGTATAAAACCATTACGAAACATATTCCATATGTTTGAATACCACTTGAATGAA
>WOUH02000015.1:9248513-9279335 GCA_009936405.2 Stevia rebaudiana
AAAACAAGTGTTTTCTTTTTTCCATCAACATTTTCCCTAATATAATGACATACAAAAGTAGTTATTAATAATTGTTGGTAGATTAAATATGAAAATGCTCAAAAGACAAAACAAACCTGCTGACTTATAATTGTTGTCGTTATCTGTGATGATTTGAACATCATGATAGGCTGCGAAGTAACTTTTCCACAACCTTCTGATTAGTGAGTTCCTCTCCATAAGATCTTTGGGTTCCAACATTATTCATGACTCGGGAAAAATACATACCCATAGCTTCATCTTCTTTCATGGAAAGATTCTCAAACTCCCATCTAAGGCCTTGAAGCTTCACCGATTAGACCTGAGAATCCCCTTGGAACTCTATGCGCAGTGTATCCCATGTTTCTTTCGCAGAATCAGCAGCAGCAATTCGGGAGAAAAGGTGATCATGTACACCTTGTTGGATAAGGGACATAGCCAAGGCATCTTTCTTTCGAATTTCACGCATATCAGGGTTACCTTCATTAGCAGCAGTTACTCCCAAGAACACAACCTCCCATAATTCACGTGACTTCAGTATTGTTTTCATGCGGATACTCCAATGCTCATAACCCTCTCCCTTGAAAATGGGTATGGCAGCCGTTGGTGTGAGATTTTGAGTATTAGGGTTTTCAGCCATAAGTGTGTACGTCGGGTTTAAGATAGAGATGTTGTTGGTATGACGAGCGCCCTGATACCACAAATGTTGGTATATCAGATACAAAATCTTAATTCAAGAACAACAAAAGTAAAGCAAGGGAGCTGATCGAGTTTTTATTAATCAAAAGCTGAAATAGAACAGTACAAATAAAGCTGCAATATATAGCAGAGACCCAACAGATAAAACGCAACTAATCAAACAGTACAATGAGTAACCTCCTTAACCTATTATTCAGCTAACAACTAGAAATAAAAGCAACACGTGACTAGACTTCTTCAACACCTTCAAAGTAAACATTAGCTCCCATGCACACGTGTTCACTAGTTTGAATTAAATTTTATTAGTTACGATTGCGTTTTTGTTATTGACTGGTAGTTGGTTGTTCTTTGCGCAACGTTTAAGGAACGGTGTGGATGCCAAGATCATAAACGAATCTTCAATTCTTCTAAAATTATTTACATCTAAGTAGATGTGTCATGAAGGACATCATGACATGAGTACCCTCATAACAATATTATTATATTGCTATAAGAAAATAAATCCAAAGAAATAAGATTTGCTATGTTATATAGACTCATATATTACAAAATATATAATTTGTTATGTTTACAGAAATTCATATGATGTGAAAGTTTTTGTACATAAACAAAGTATTTTCATTATACTCGTTTGAAAGATGATGAAATTTGTGATTTAATAGTGCATACCGTTTTAAAAAATAATAACGTATGAAGAAATGAGAAATGTTTGAAGTTCATTTAAGTATGGTTTTTTTAGTTCTTCCATAAAAATTGTTCTCTCATGAACCACCCCCATGATTTGTAACATAATATATACACAAGAAAATTGATTAATAATATTTTATAACTTACTTGTAATATCTTGACTTTGCTCATTGCAGGTTCTATTACACATTTACACCAGCGTCTATGTTATTACGAACTGTTACTGTACCCTTTACTAGATCCAAACCCATGGTATAACATAAAAACAATACTAATAGTACTAACAATAATAATAATACTAATACTAATAATAATAATAACAATTACTAAATACCGTAACCTAAAACAACAAACCAAAACTGGTTGCGTTGAATGATTCAGGTGGACTAGTTAATTACACCAATTTGACGATTCGGTTTTGGCAATTTGATATTTTGATGATTTGAACCGATTTTTTTAAATTGTTAGTCTATATATATTAAAATCTTAATATGTTAAAGCCAGTTCATGAATATAACAATATACATACTTAAATTGTGTCTCTAAGATAAAAAATAACTAAACAAAAAATTAAAATTCAAAATAAAAATAAGCGAATAATCTAACCTTGATAAATGTTTCTTATCTACCTTAGTTTGTGCAGTGTGATGATAAGCGCGCAATTTTGCCATCAAATCAGTTGCATCCTTTGCAGCATTCACAATTTCACAGCATGAACCTGGATATAAAATGTATTTATTATTATCAGTAATAGCTAATAATTAGGTTACATAATTTAAACTTTGACCACATAAAAGTCAACCTTTGGAATTATCAATAATGATTCAGCAAATTCTGCAATTGTAACTGTTCTCGTGATCCCAAATTTGTAGCACAGTAATCTAAATACACAGATAATGCCGTCTCAACCGCACCACCACCTGCTACCACTTGACTGAAATTCCAGCACCCGTCGTTACACACACACATATGCACGTATATATATTAGGTTAGAAACTCATGTGTTACACGGTTGAATAAATCAAACATGTTGTAAATTAACCACCAATTTCTATAAAGATTTGTATGTTGAATTCATTAGTCATTGGTAAAATAAAATAAAAAATAAAGATTCAAAAAATTAAAGAAATTTTTTTGAATAAAATAAAATTATATTTTAAGATAGGATATAATTGAAATATTCCAATAATTTAGTAAGTTTTAATAAATTATTAAAATAAAAAGATGATTTATAGTTTAGATTAATTATTAAAAATCATTATTATTTATAGGAGAGAGAGAGACGAGAAACAAATATATTCTTCGAATTTCATTATTACCTGTTTCATTAAATACAATCTATGATATGACCATCTTATCCTTATGTGTCTCTTTACACTCCAAAGTCCAACCTCTCGTATCCTAATGCAAGTTTTAAGGGTAAATTTCATAAATTTGATATAATGATTTCTTATCAAGTGAATAACTGAATATGATACTATACATGTTTTGATAGAAATATAATAGATTTCCCCTAACCTCTAATAAAAGTGATTAAATAAATACTTAAAAAAATAACTAATGGAAATATAATAGATTCTCCGGACCCTAACCTCTAATAAAAGTGATTAAATAAATACTTAAAAAATAACTAATGGAAGTATAATAGATTCTCCCTAGACCCTAACCTCTAATAAAAGTGATTAAATAAATACTTAAAAATAAAAAAATAAAAATCACCTTTGACGGATTTTCTCCAACTCACACGGGTCAGTGACTAAAACCTGAACACCTAATTGCATTTTTGTTTTTTGAAGATTAAAATCAAGACATGCAATTTTTGCAGGAGAAACTTTCATTGGCATTCCTTGTGCTACACGACCCGTATTAAGAGCATAACCCTTTAATTAATAGCTTTCTTTTGCACTTTTCCCATTAACTTTAAGTATATTAATTCCCTAAAAACCAAAAAATTTTAAAATATATATATAAATTTGTGAGAAACCATTTATGGTAATAATTCACACAAAAATGAAAAAAAAAAAAAATTTGTAGTGACATTGTTAAAAACAAACCTTGATTGGATACTTAATTTCCCCGCGTGCATTAGTCATTTTAACAGCTTGTACTGCATCAACCGCCTAAAGATGTAACCGGGGCCATGTTATACTTATATACTCAACGTAAATAATATAAAATATATAAAAAGTTGCAAGCAGTTTTTTTCTACTTTAATTTTTTGAAAATTTCATAAACATTAGCATAGTTTGGAAAGACATGAAAAAGCATACCAGAAAGATTTTAAGATAAAATAAAAACATACCAAATTTGCAAAGAATTCAGAGTCACTAGATAACAATTTGGAGGACATGCTTGTCTTTGCACAATTCACAATAGAATCCTTTACAAGCTTTATAACCATAAAATATAAAAAATAAAATAAAAAAAAAACAAATAGGATCATCACAGGCAAAAAAATCTAAAATCATAGTAAAAAAAAAATGCAAAAGATATAAGTTTTTTTTTACGTTTTTTAAAATTTTTACACAGGGTGAGCATGACTCAGTTCGGTTAATGTCTTAAAACCAAACGGTTAATGTCTTAAACCAGTTAATAGTTATCACTTTTCAAATAGTGGATTGGTTTTTAACTTGATTAGATCAGTTAAAGATTATTAGTTTATTACCTTAATTGCCAGCTTTTCTTCAACATATTTGCAAGCTACAAAAATTACCAAAAAAAGGGTACCAATGAGCAAGATTTATCAAAACAAATATCAATAATTCAAGAATCTAATAACACTCACTCTGTATCCACTAATTACAGATGTAGGATGAATCTTGTTTTTGACAAGATCATTTGCTCTATGCATATTATCCAAATGATATCTTTAAAATATTTTTTCAAAAAAATCAATTCTATTTATGCAAAATAAACAGAATAAAATTTATGTAACAGAATATGAATAATATATTATATATAATACCTTGAGTAACTCTGCTTCTATACAAAATTTTTGTACCATCTCCTACTTCTCTATCTTGAAGTTCAGCCAATTCAACAAGAATCTATATAACCATAAGTTACAAAATTTCCAACATATAGAAAATATGTAAAACAACATGAAAATTGCTAGAGTAAAATAAAAGTTAGAAAAAAAAAATCAATTTTTTATAGGTTTCACCTTGGCAGCTGGATGCTCAACACTAACATCTTAAGAATTGTAGCAGCATCATTTGTGATGATTACATCATCAATATCATCAACCAACATCTGAGACACAAACTCAAATAGATTTCATTCACATTGGTAATTTTGTTATAAGATGTAGCAGAAAGAGATATTTAAAAAAATGGTAATGTTACTAAACTGCATTCAGGAATGATGAACCTATTGCCTATTTGCCTAAACGTTTGCTAAATCTATATATTTGTGAGATTAAAGAGAAAGATTAAAGCAAAAAAAACAGCAGAAATGAGAGATATATGTTAAATACCTTGTCAAGTCCAACAGGACGGAATGAATTCTTCACTGTATTCGAAACAGATTGACAAGAAGTAACTGCACAAGAAGATCCAAAATTACATGATTATCGATGTACAATTCTGTTGGAAACAGAGCAATTAGGGTTTTATAGAGATGAACACTCACTACTTTGGGTGCGAACATCTTGACCATATTGACGATCACCGAGAATATCAAGTGCTTGTTATAGTCACACCCCTCCTAATGGTTACAAAATCTATAAATTGGTAATTTTCGATGCATGTTGTTAATAAGTCACATCTTAATAATTGAGTATAATTTTACCAGACAATACTAAGTAAACCAAAATGAATGTTATTGGTGTACGAGTAGTGTTGGGTACTAAGTGGGCTTTGTCATTTTATTTATAAAATCATCTTTATATATTTTTACGAGCTACTTGCTTTTAGCGTATTTTGTTCGTATATGAGTGTAACCGTCTAAAAACTAACTTAGAATCGTACAATTCATGACATTATGTCACTTATGATAATTCATTTAAGGTCACATGTCGCAATCATTACGTCCCAGCATGATATCTATTGTGGCTTCCATGTCATCTGCTTTAAGTATTATAAGTTTCGTTTAACACAAACTTAAAGTCGTATGATTCATGACATTATTTCACTTATCATAATTCATTCAAGGTCACACATCGCCTTCATTATGTCCCAAAATGATATCTATTGACTATTGTGGCTTTCATACCCATTCAATTACTACATCTCCACAATACACCTTTTTTTACTATATCTTCATCCTATATATGTGGAGTTATACTAGGAAATTTATCCCATTCCTTTCTAATGTTAACTATGTGTTAAAGTCTTTAGTAAGAAGATCCATAATCCTATCGGTTTACTTTAAAGGTAAGTGATAATAACACATGCATGTTAAGAGAAGCCATAACACAGTGTTATGTCTTTGTTTGTGTATTTAGAATTACACTTACATGGTATGTAATAATGTTTGTCATACTTTGAAGTGACAACCATTACGTGTACATGTGACAAACGATAACTTAGGACATCTTGAAATGTCCCGCACGCTTAAATTCGACTAAGATTTAACCGTATATTATTTGAAACATTTTCAAGATAAAAGTTGCACCATTAAGCAACAATGTATCCACTAGTCTGATGTAAAGTCTAGTATATCATAAATATTGTTCGCACGTTTTTGTCATTTTATCATTTAATTAAAAAGTTTTGTTTTTTACCAAATTGTTTGGAAAATTTTCAATTATTTAAACCACTTGACCGAGTTTTAGATTTTAAATTATTGTTTTTAGGAATATTTTCTATATTTGCTTTGACATCTTTATGTGATCAATGTTAATTCTTTTATACATGCTTTTAGTTATTCAATTATTCGTAATAGTTTGTGTTACCCTTTATATATTACTTTTTTTTTTGGGGGGGGGTTAATTTATTTTATGACACACTTCACCATTGTTTTGGTTTGTACTTAATATACCCGAATTTGATTTATTCTTAAGTGATATCAAGGGGCTTGACACTTGCATAGTCGTTCCATGCATCGGTTGTTAGTTTTTGTTTGATTGCCGGTATGATATTCTCATTTTTAATTGTGCATTGGGTGATCAATACACGATCGGGTCGTCATGTCGACACCAGACTTCTATTTTGTATATTCCTTTAATTTGATGCTTTAGCTGGTTGATTCATGATCAATACATGGTGCGTTTAAATAGATGGCATCAATCGTTGATGTCTATTTATGTTTTCTCTTTTCTTTTCTTTTAGTGAGCTTTGTTGATTTAAGTGCACTTGTACATGTGCAATCAGCAGTGACGCACAAGTGTTATCTTTTGTATCATCATGAAAAATACATCTCGACATAGTAATAATATATTGATACAGTTCAACATTGATCTCTTTTTACTATGAAATTGTCAAATGCGTGAGTGGAAGAGGTGGAATGTATTAACCGTTGACAATGAAACAAGCGGGACATTGTTGCTATGCCACGTGACGTAGCCAACCAATGCTTATTTAGCAGTGCTTACCCCTTAATCGTCTATAGTATATAATAAGTAAAGTATAAAAGTAAAAGAGTGTTAGAATGAAGACAACCTATGCAGACAAACAAATATGTCAATATTTTTGCTTGAAGCCTTTGATACCATAAATAATATTTTAGCCTTTTTTTTTTAAAAATAGTACATGCTGGTATAAACAATAATAAACACCCAAAAAACTAGCACATTCAAGCATGATCTATAATGATTTGATAATGTCATCTCGTTCCAACGCAAAGCAAAACAATTCAATAAAAGATTGTGTGATATTGATAACTTCACAATGAAGTTGTAAAAAATGATTTTAAATTAAATAAAGTAACCTTAGATTAACACATAATGCAATAAAAAGTGATACATATACAACATTTAAGATTCCCACACTAACATACGACTAATCCAATTATTTCTTTAAATCAAATTAAATCACTAATCACGTATTTACAAAAAGCAACCAGATATTGGTATCGCAAATCTTGGCAATAGGTAATCACATTAATACTATTTAAATGCTTAAAATTGTATTTGTTCCACACATAACCATTCAAATTGTTACTTATGAAAGTAGTTATAAAAAATCTAGCAAACCATAAAGTCATTACATAATAAAATCCACCGTATATATTGTGGTGCACCAAAATTTTAAACTTTAAGATTTTGCCAATAGAGAATTGGGCGGGTAGAAGAAAGCCCCAAAATAACCCTATAAAAAGGAAACGATAAACCAGAATGCGCTAGTCGCGAAGAAGCACACAGGATATGCCCTACTGCTCGTCGTCGCGCAACCCTCCTCCGTCGTCTTCGTCCGGACCTCCGCCACCGTCGCAACTTCTACATCTTCCGGTTTCTTGATTTTCATCTCGAAGTTTTTCGATTCATCAGGTAAAAGTTGTTTTTATTACGATTTTTTACGAGTTTAGGGTTTCAGATCTACGGCGTATTTCATGAAATACAGAAACGGGAACGGTTGTGTTCGTCGTAAATTTGAAGATCGAAATATGTTGATGATTATTAGGCTCAGACTGGAGGGAATTAGTGGTTTTTTGTATGAATCGTTGTTATGAACGCTGATGAGTTTGATTTTCGATTACCATGACCATATTTGTGTAGAAATATAACTTATTTAGGTTTTAATCTGTGATGATTTGTGAATTTGATGATTTTTAAATCAACGTTTTTGATGATACTTTTGATAAATGAATTATGTGTTGGGATCGTGGAGTATTCAAGGCAATTGTGCAGCCGGCCCTAATTGTCCTGTGCTTGAATTTATGTCAGGTTGCCATATTTTGGATTTCTTGTTTGTAAAGTTGTTTACCCTAATCTAAATGCTATATATATACGATAAGCCATTGGAATTCTTTTTGAGCATCCTATTTAATAAACCAAAACCCTAAATGCAGGTTGTTGATTTTCTGCATTAGATTGTGCGTGTTTGCTTAGTTTGAATCCCTAACAATCTGATGACGAGACATTATATGTTTAATTGTCTAAATATTAAGAATGATTTTTGTTTAATAGTATTGATATAATCTGAACTTTTGAGTATAATATTTGGTATGTTTACATAATGATCTTGCTTTGTGTTTTTCTGCTATACATATTAAATACAACTTACAGATAAAGAGCACATGATTCAATGTTTCCAACTTTTATTCATGATTTGGTTGAAGCTCATTTAACCATCATACATGTTAACAAAGTAGAAACTGGTAAAATTTGGAGTTTAGCTGACTCATGCAATTTTTACTGCTATGTTGATACTGCCATAGGATATGGTTTTTCAAAACTTTGACTGACTTGTGTCTAAATAAGTGGTTCCTAATTGAAGTTTTAAATTATAAAAGAAGAAATAGTTAAAAAATATACATGCAAAAGGTGTAAATGAAGTGTAGGTTAAGGTGGATATGTGTTTTTTATAAACAGACAAGTAACTATAATAATATTTAATGCTTATCCGTATCGAGATATATGATACGAGATCGGTTTAATGTCATTCATTAACTGATGCATAAAAATGATATCGAGGTATTAAATGTGAATTCTTCAACGCTTTTCCAAATTGATGAATATTTTTATTGCGTATCTGCATTCACAAATCTTTGAAAGATGCGAGTTTAAATTTGATTATGTATTTATTGAAACAGGTGTTCTAAATCTGAAGTACAAGTAGAGTTGAGGATATTACAGCCTATTTGATTATCAGTTTATAAAGAATTATTCAAAGTTTTTCTGATTGTTTTCTTATTTACAGAGGATCAGATACATCAATCAAGGTATTCCCAAATTAGTTATTGGATTAATTAGTTTTGGCATTTGAATTATGTTTTGCTTATAACCAAATGAAACGTGTTGAATTGGGCTACATTACATCTAACTATATTCTATATGACTATATATATATTTTTTTAAAAAGTAATAATATTTTTTCATTTTTTTTTATCCTGGGTGTAAATTAAAAATTTTAAAGTTGCATTTATATTGTAGCGTATAAACTAATGAATTACATTGACCAGGTGAAATGCCTGAGCATCCAAACAACGGAAACCATCAAACCGCCAGTAAAGGCGGTGCAGCTTCTGGCGGTTACACAATCGATGAAACAACTTTAATCAGGCGGTTACAATCTTTATATTCTCATTGGCGCGAACACCGAGACACGTTATGGGGATCATGTACCGCGTTTGCAGTAGCAACCCCACCACCATCTGAAGATCTTCGTTACTTAAAATCATCAGCTCTCAACATCTGGTTACTCGGTTATGAATTTCCAGAAACAATCATGGTTTTCTCAGAAAAACAGATCCATTTCTTATGCAGCCAGAAAAAAGCATCACTTCTTGAAGTTGTCATAAAAACAGCAAAAGAAGCGGTTGATGTTGATGTCGTGATGCACGTGAAGGCGAAAAGTGATGACGGGTTGACCAAAATGGATGATATTTTACAAACAATCGAGTCGGTTGACTCGGCTGTTTTTGGGTATATAACAAAAGAAAACCCTGAAGGGAAGCTTCTTGTAGCATGGACCGAGAGGATAAAGTCATCAGGTTTACAGCTTGCTGATGTCACAAACGGGTTAGCTGATTTGTTTGCGATTAAGGAGGCGAGTGAGCTGACAAACGTGAAAAAAGCTGCGTATTTAACCGCGTCTGCAATGAAACAGTTTGTGGTTCCAAAGCTTGAAAAAGTAATCGATGAAGAAAAGAAAGTGACTCATGCTTCTTTAATGGATGATACTGAAAAAGCGATTTTGGAGCCAGCTAGAATTAAAGTGAAATTGAAAGCCGATAATGTTGATATTTGTTACCCGCCAATTATTCAAAGTGGCGGGAAATTCGATTTGAGACCGAGTGCTGCAAGCAATGATGACCATTTGTATTACGATTCCGCTAGTGTGATTATTTGCGCGCTTGGATCGCGATACAACAGCTATTGCGCGAACGTGGCAAGATCGTTTTTGATCGATTCAAACGCGATGCAAAGCAACGCGTATCATGTTCTGTTAAAAGCACATGAGGCTGCGGTTGCTGCGTTGAAGCCGGATAATAGAGCGTGTGATGTTTACAAGGCTGCGGTTGCGGTGGTTAAGCAAGAAGCTCCTGAGTGGACTTCTAATTTGACCAAATCAGCCGGGACGGGAATAGGGCTCGAGTTTCGCGAGTCGTGTTTGATCTTAAACGAAAAAAACGAGAAAGTTATAAAAGCGGGTATGGTTTTTAACGTTTCGCTCGGGTTTCAAAACATGCAGACGAAGAGCAGTAAAGTGAAAAGTCAAAACTATGCGTTACTGATTGCTGATACGGTGGTTGTAACCGCTATGGGTCATGATGTGGTGACAGCGTTAAGTTCAAAAGCGTTTAAAGACATCGCGTATTCATTTAATGATGGTGAAGAAGAAGATGAAAGACCACAAGTGAAATTGGATTCCAAACTTAATGAATACGTTAAAGCAACTTTACGATCAGATAACCATGAAATGTCTAAAGAAGAACTTAGAAGACAGCATCAAGCTGAACTTGCGCGCCAGAAGAACGAAGAAACCGCGCAACGACTCGCGGGTGGGAAAAGCGCGACTGGTGATGGAAGAGCTTCTGCAAGAACTTCTAATGATTTAATCGCGTACAAGAATATTAATGATATACCGCCTCCTAGAGACTTGATGATTCAAGTTGACCAAAGAAACGAGGCAATTCTTATCCCGTTATATGGAAGTATGGTTCCGTTTCATGTTGCTACTGTTAAAACCGTATCGAGTCAAGCTGACACGAGCCGAAACTGTTACATTCGGATCATATTTAACGTTCCAGGAACGCCCTTTTCTTCACATGACCCGAATTCTTTCAAGAATCAAACCGATATTTTCTTGAAAGAGGTATCGTTCCGTTCGAAGGACCCGAGACACATTAGTGAAGTTGTGCAACAAATCAAAACGCTTAGAAGAAACGTCGTTTCTCGTGAGTCTGAACGAGCCGAACGCGCGTCATTGGTCACACAAGAGAAACTCGTGCTTGCGGGTAATAAGTTCAAACCGATAAGATTAACCGATCTTTGGATCCGTCCTACGTTTCCGGGTCGTGGGCGGAAGCTTCCGGGTACATTGGAAGCTCACGACAACGGGTTCAGATACTCGACATCTAGAGCTGACGAACGTGTCGATATATTATTTGGTAACATTAAACACGCGTTTTTTCAAGCGGCCGAAAAGGAAATGATCACTTTACTCCACTTTCATCTTCATAACCATATTATGGTTGGAAACAAGAAAACAAAAGATGTTCAGTTTTATGTTGAAGTGATGGATGTTGTGCAAACTTTAGGTGGTGGTAAAAGATCCGCGTATGATCCAGATGAAATCGAAGAAGAACAACGAGAACGTGACCGTAAAAACAAGATTAATATGGATTTTCAAAACTTTGTTAACCGTGTTAACGATCTTTGGGGTCAACCGAAGTTCAAAGAGTTTGACCTCGAGTTTGACCAGCCTTTGAGAGAACTCGGGTTTCATGGGGTCCCGCATAAAGCTTCTGCGTTCATAGTCCCGACATCAAGCTGTTTAGTTGAACTTATTGAAAATCCTTTTCTGGTAGTCACTTTGAGCGAGATTGAAATCGTGAATCTCGAACGTGTCGGGTTGGGACAGAAGAATTTCGACATGGCGATCGTGTTTAAGGATTTTAAACGCGACGTGCTTCGGATTGACTCGATTCCGTCGACGTCACTCGACGGGATTAAAGAATGGCTCGACACGACTGATATTAAATACTATGAAAGCAGGCTGAACATGAACTGGCGCGCTATATTGAAAACCATTACCGACGACCCGCAAAACTTTATCGATGAAGGTGGTTGGGAGTTTTTGAACCTGGAAGCTAGCGACTCCGACTCTGACGGTTCGCAGGAGTCTGACCAAGGGTATGAACCGTCTGACGTGGAGCCGGAGTCCGAGTCGGAAGATGAGGGGTCGGAGAGCGCATCGTTGGTTGAATCGGATGATGATGAGGAGGAAGAAGAAGATGAGGGTTCGGAGGAAGAGGAAGGGAAGACATGGGAAGAGTTGGAGCGCGAAGCGAGTAATGCTGATCGGGAAAAGGGCGATGAGTCGGATAGTGAAGAGGAAAGAAAGCGAAGGAAGATGAAGGCGTTTGGTAAGTCGCGTGTGGGTCCCAGTAGTAGCGCGTCTAAGCGTCCGAAGTTTAGGAGGTGAATGTTTAAGTTAGAGTAGTTTGGTTGATCTGTTGGTAGGTATCTGTTTTTTGAACTTGCTAGGTGAATTTGGTATGACTTATATGCAAACTGCTTTTGGTTTTTTTTAACTTTTTGTCGTTAAAATCGTTTGTCTATGAATACTGTTGGGTTTTGCTATACTTGTAAACCATCGTTTTTTTTTGAATTTGTGGCTGTTTTTTTTAAAGATTTTGGGTTTTGGTTTTATTAGTTGTAAGTTGCAACAATGCTAAACCTTGTTTTGTTAGAACTTATTGTGTGTTTCAAAGCTCGTATGACAATAGTTGAAGACATCAAAAGACATCGATTTAGTATCTCAATGCAATTTAGATATCTTGATGAGTCATAGCCAATTGGTCCAATTGCTGTCAGCGTTGTATTTGAACCAAAGATACAAGAAAAAGAATTTCTTGTGTTCATTCGTCTTAGACTTTTCGTTTAATTAAACTAGGACACAAATATTAACACTGAAATACAATATTATTCGAATTCTAAAGAGAAAATTATGCGGGCAAACTTCAAAATACAAATGCTTTGTGAGTTTGTGATCAATTAACAAATATTACCAAGAGGTATTTGTTCTAATGATACCATATGTACTTTTTAAATATAAAATATTAAGTTGAAGTCTCACTCGAAGCAAAAAAATTGCTCTTGAGTAAGCCAGTGAGTTTTCTCACAAAGTGTATTTCTTCCTGAATTGGTGAGGCGAAGTCGTCACGTTTTTAGTAATTCGCTGGGTGAAAATGAAAAAGTTAACCTATTGAAAACTGCGCCATCCAATAAAGTCAAAACTTAAGAAAAAATTCGTGCCCAAACTACAACTTAATTGACAACTTTAGTAAATGTAAATATCAAACACTATGTTAAAAGTCTCTCTACTACACGTGTTATATGACTTTATATATATATTTTTTGAACGGCAAAAAGGTATTTATTCATCGAAGGGTAGCAAGATGCTAAAACCCAAAAAAAGATACACCCGAATGACAAAGGGAGCAACCAAGCAAGAAAATAGAAACGAAACACCAAGTATAACTAGCATACACAAATATGAAATAACCCTACGTCAAAGACACGCCAAGCTTCCCAGGTGATGCTATGCTTCTTTGAGCGGTATTTGATCCACAGAAATCCGAGGGTTTTAATGTCTTCAATAAGTTTCTCCTTCAAAATACAAGACTTATTAAATAAACAGTCATTGCGTAGTTTCCAGATACACCAACACGCTGTCAGGATGACCACATGAACCGCCTTTCTCTTAATCTTGTTGAGCCTTGATGTCTTGTGAATCTCCAATAAATCCCGGAATCGAAAAGCAAAGATGGGATTTATTTTACACCACGAAATGATGTGACTCCAAACGTGAATTGTGATCGGGCAAGCCGTAAACAAATGATCAGCTGTCTCCTCGACCTCCCTGCAATAACTGCATAAATTTGACCCAATCTGGATGTTCCTCATATGAAGAGCTGTGAGAGTAGGGATCCTATCCATCTCTGCTCTCCAATTATCTCATAGGAAGATATAGTTATTTGTTTGACTTAAACCCCCTCTACACAATTCTTTAATGTTTGAAAGTTTTAACCGAAAAATTCCCTACCTTATCGTCCTCCCATTTCCATGAATCATCCCCACTTGAGACACTAACAATGGACAAAAGATTTTCAAAAATATGTTGCTCATGAAGTTACGTATATGTAACTAAAAAGTTGCGTTGTAACTCATGAATATTCATAAATTGAACCCATGTTATTTTTTTTAACTGCAAACACATACACTCTTTAATTACATTTCTAACATTATAACAAAAATAAAAAAAATTGAAAGAACAATTGATTGGTAATGGTGCTTGGGGTTCTTTAAAAGAGATCTGGGTTCAAATCATGCTAAGTGATGTTTCAGGTGGCTAGCACACGACGATGATTCGGGAATAACATTTAGGGTTGAGCATAACACAATTTGACGGTAGAGATAGCAATTCGAACCACATCCTATGATTTGGAACGATTTGTTTTTTTAATGGTTATGATTGGTTTTACCTGTTTATTAAACTTAAGAATTTTTTAAAACCCTTTCATATATTTATAAATATGGATTTGCGAACACATCAAATGTTTTTGAAAATCAATATCTATATTATATAATAAAAAAAGTTTCTTATTGATACATGTCACTTTCTTATACCTTTTAATTATAATTTTTCTGCTTTTCTCTCCTATTAAATATCTATGTATCAAATTAAATACTAATATACTAATATATTATTTATAGTTTTTGATATAAGGTTATTTTTTTAATACATTAAAAAAAATTACTGAAAATAAACACTTTTTAAAAAACATAAGTTTTAATAAAATAATAAATGCTTAAGAAACAATGACCTTATTTTAAAATACAAAATATTTTTAAACCGGTTTTTTTGTTAAAAGATAAAAGCTTATAAAACATAATTTTTTTTAAAAGAACTATATTATTATTTTATTACTTTAAGGCTTATTTATACATTGATTCAATTTTACTTTTATTCAAAATATTATTTTACATATTCTAAATCTTAATAATTAGTATTTGTTAATTCAATTCATGTAATACACCAAATATAAACTAGTAAATGAATAGCTAAGAAGCTTACGTAAACAAACACAAACAAATATTCAATGGGACAATTTATGAATCTAATTAACATTTGTTTACAACTCTAAAAATATTCATTTTAACAAAATAGCACTTCCAATTTCCAAAGTTCCCATAAATAAAAAAAGGGTTCACTATGTCATCATACAAAAATACAGGGGTCAATATGTCACAACCAAACAGTTTTATAAGCTACGTGTACCCCCGCCGGAAAACCCATTTCCCCGTCGACACATCCGTCAATGGCGGACTCCGAGCATCCGCGTCTCATCCTCCACGGATTTCTCTCCCTTGATGTCTGCAAGGTCCGTCACCACTCACAATATAGTAATGATCATGCAATACTTAACGATTATCATTTACATCTTCATGCTTATTAAAATTCGATTTAGGGTTTTGTATACTAAATTTCGACTTATAGGAGCTGGAATTCATACACAAGAGCTGCAGCACAATCGGATACAGAAAGAATGTGTTCTCCACTACGCTTTCTCATCTCATCGCCACTAATTCTCCTCATTTGATTCTCCCTTTTATTCCTTTGCGCGGTAATCAATCGAATTAGGTTTTGTTATTTTGTTGATATGTTTGATGTCTGTTTACTGTTAAGAGTATCTGATGTTATGATTGACATTGAATTTGGGTTGGATTGACAGAGAAGATTAAAGAGAAAGTAGAAGAATTTTTTGGTTGTGAATATGAGCTTTTTATCGAATTCACTGGTTTGATCAGGTTCGTTGATCCACTTTTACTGTTCTTGAGTTTAGTTTTTTGCTATATCATTACTGGAACAACATTGTGGTTTATTAGTTATCATGAGATGTTAGTAGGTCATAGAGAACTACTACTTGTAGACAGCTGCGATGAAAAGTGCAATTTGGATAACTGAACTATTATGGGCTCCCTAAAAATTGAACAATGGGAACAAATTTTTAGTTGGAGACATGATCTTGGTTTCAGAATATTGCATGATGTCTGAAAAACGCCTCATGGCAAGGATTAGAATTGTTTTTGGTGTTAGGCAGTTGCAGTTATTCATCGGTTATTGATCATATTATTTGCAGTTATTCATAGGTTATTAAGTTGATGATGTTAATGAGTGGATGATAAGAGGTTCAAAATTAAGTTTTCTTTCATGTTTTTTTTGACATTAGATTGTAGGACACTTAGGAAGTTGTACATTGTAGTACTTTAGATACACGAAAACCAAGAAATATATAAGATTTTATACATTCTAATGCATAATAAAACACCACCATTTTTGTACTAATATGAACTTGGTAATGTAATATGAAATACTGATGAGCTTCCTCTGTCTTGAATGAACTTGCTAGTTTCAAATTTTTTTTTTCATTTTTTTTATTTCTTTAATTTTTTTCCTAAATACTTCTTAATTTCAGCTGGACAAAAGGTGCAAGTATCGGCTGGCATAGTGATGATAACAGGCCGTATCTGAAGCAGCGTGACTATGCGGTGCACACTTGACCATTATTTATATTAATATCATTTAAAACATTGATAATCTCTTCTTATTTATGACTGCAATACTTATGTTTGATCCAATTGATTGCATTGATTTATTTCTATTATGTTTAAGGCAGTATGCTATTTAAATAGTTATGATGTGGATTTTGGTGGTGGTCTTTTTCACTTTCAAGATGGTGAACCTTCAACATTTGTCCCCATTGCTGGTGTAAGTTTTACTTGTTTCATATTTTTTGTTAATTTTTTAAAATCGTTATTGGGAGTTTGGTGTTTTGGGTTAAATCTCATGATGAAGATCATTATTGGTGGTTGGGGTTGGGGGTGGTTGGATGAAAATGGCAAAAATAAACGAAAGTTTGAAAATGACAAAAATACCCCTTACTTAACGGAGTTTTTGGATGGCGTTAACGGACTGGACGAAAATGACAAAAATTGAAACGTCAAGGGTACAGATAGAAAAAACAAATTTTTGGACCAAAGTGGCAAAAATTAATGAAAGTTTGAAAATGACAAAAATACCCCTGACTTAACGGGGGTTTTTGGATGGAGTTAACGGACTTGACGAAAATGAAAAAAAATTGAAACGTGAGGGATACAAATGAGAAAAATACTTTTTGGACCAAAGTGGCAAAAACGCCCAAATCACAGGGACTAAAATGACAATTTACTCTTTATTTTTCATTGTACTTTTTTAGGATGCTCTGATTTACACTGCTGACGACCGAAACATTCATTCTGTTGATGAGGTATCTCGACTTTATTCAACTGTCTGTAAACATCAAGAAAATAACCGAATCAAACGAAATTATAAAAAATAAACAAATTCAAATGCAATTCTTTTTTCTCAACGTTAATTGCAGATTACATATGGAGAAAGACTCACTCTTACATTATGGTTCAGTCGCGATAAATCTCATGATGAAGATTATAAACTCATTTCATTTCTAACAAAAATCCCGTTTGACCATCTCGATACCCGTTTAAACGGGTACCTACCGTTACCAGCATCACAGAACATGTACTGGTTTCCACCTGAGGAATCTGTAACTTACCAATCGGGATTTGATATACGATTTGCAAGATTACATCTTCTTGGTTACCAACTTTATTCTACAAATGCAAGTTTTCTTGAAGATGTATGTTCGTCGCGAGATTGTTCTGACATTATTCTTGAACCATTACGTGTGGTTCGAGGTGATGATTTGTTTGACTATGAGTTCGCCAACATATTACATCTACTTCAGGTATTTAGTTGTTTCAAAGTTTACCATATAAATTTTTTAAATGTCACGGTAGAAATAAAAGTCAACATGGTCACATGTCAGCTGCCATGTCATCAATCTAACAAGAATATAAATACGCGACTCAATACATGTTGGAGATTTTTCGAAAAACTTACTCGTCTGTATCATGTATAGTTAGTTTTTTTAAAAAGTAAATAAAGACCCATTGGGATTTTGAAGTACTTTTTTTAAACCATTCTATATTTTTATATAATTTTTAATAAGTTATAAATATGCTAAATTACATGCATCTGATCATCAATGTAAAGATATTTAAAATATGTAAATTTCATGTTGATAAAATCTCAAAAGATAAGTTCATACCCTATAGCATACAATATAATTAACATCATCAAATATCAAACACAAAAGAAGAATTATATTTTGACATAAAAGTCCGTTTGATCTTGTATTTTTTAATATTATTACATTGTAATCCTATTTTTTTGGATGTAAAACAGGTGGTTCAGTTTTACAACTGGAAATCACCCAACTTAAAACCACCAGAAGCAAAAACAAAACCCACAAAAACTTTATCAATTTCTTCATCACAACAAGAGAACATTTGGCTTTTAAAGCTACAACTTTTAAAGGATCAACATTTAGCAGAAACAATCTTCTCAGTTGGAAGCCATGGTGCGTGTGTTGATCATGATTGGGTGAGTTTTTCTAGCGCGATTGATTTATGGGAATCGTATTCGAGTAAATTATGGCGTAATTTGTCTTCTAGATTACCAAATTGGATAGCAAACCAATCTATTTTCGTTGATAGGAGTGTAGAATGACTGTTTGACTTCATGTTGTTTAACTAAATGAGTTTGTGTTTTTGCATTTCGTTCATGAGGTTTGCAAGGCTTAACAATTTCAGTCTAATCGTCTCTAACGTTCAAGTCCTTAATAGTTTCGTCTCTAAACCCTTAACAGAAAACTGTAGATTTGAAATGTTAGAGATGTTTTTTTGTTAATGATCTAATAAAACTGTTAAGCCTTACAAACATCACGAGAGACAAAAACCGGGGTCTACTCATACAATATAAAAAGCTAAAAAGTTGTGTTTGATGGTTAATATTTTTGGATGTTAGGGTGGAGGGAGTGGTACCCTCCCCCACTAAACTACCCTCCCAAATTACTTAATCAAATTATGCCACATCAAATGCTCAAACTATCCTTCAAAGTACCCTCTATTAGTGGCAATGGTACCCTCCCACTACCCTCCCACTTTTTATTCATAAGTACCACTCTTGAAGCACAAGGTACCACTTGTGAAACACCGGATTAGTTTGCCGATTCGGCACAAAGTTGCCGAGGATACAAAGTTTGCCGTTGCCGAAGGTGGTGGCGGCGGTGTTGCCGATCGGCAAAAGTAGCCGATGGCCTTACCCGATGACCACTCCCTATACCCTTAATAATTGGGTTGGGGCAACGTATAATGTGTGCAATGTCCTACAACAACAAATGTTTGATAATGGTAAGATAATGGTGTGTGGGACCTACTTTTGAACTTCTATTTTTAAGACGTCCGATTAGAAAAACAACGGCTTGATTTTTACAAAGGATACTTTCAGTATCTAACCTAATATGCATACCAGGTTCATCGAGATTCATTCTTTACCAACTATATGTAATAATGGATCTTTTAAAAACCCAACCAATTAGATCTGACTCCGAAAGTTCTTGTACAATGACCACTTGGTCGGAACTTTTACCGGAGATTCTCAACACGGTGGCCGGAAAGTTCGAGTTCTATGAAGATTACATCAACTTTCTTTGTGTTTGTACTTCATGGAAATCTTCTACAACCATCACAACTAAAAACTTAATTCAAAATCTTCCATCTCGGCTTCCTATGTTGATGCTAGCAGAATCCAACACGAATGAAGACGATAACCTCCATCACCGACGGTTCTTTCTTCTTTCCAACGGTGGCACCATGCGTAAGCTACCACTACCGGAGGTTCACCGACAGCGATGCATATCGAGTCACGGGTGGTTGCTGACCATCGGAGAATTAGAGTTTTACACCAAGCTTGTTAACCCGATTTCTCGTACCGAAATCGATCTCCCGGAGCTTTATATGTTTGAAGAATTATACTTTGATCGAGACGAATGGGTGTACTATGGGTATAGCATGAGAAAAGTCGTGCTTACGTCATCAAACCCTTTAGATCCATCTTTTCGTGTTATCATAATTTGGGGGAGAACTATAGGGTTTTGTCACCCGAAAGACGCTTCGTGGACTCGAATCAACGGTTGGGAAGGGGATCTTTTAGATATCACATATCATAGGATGCAAAATCGACTCTATGCAGTGGCCAAACCCGGAACAATCTACGAATGTGACATTAATAACGATGTTTCGTGTCCTTTAACGTTGTCTCGAGTGACTACATTCCCAGGAAAAGAGTTCGGGTGTGCGAGTCTTTCATGGGTGTATTTACTCGAGTGGGGGCATAACAGTTTGCTGATGATCACTCGTGAACGTCAGCACTTCAAAAAACATGATGATGAGTATGGGCGTTACGGACCTTACAGGACTAATAGGTTTCAATGTTTTGTGTTCGGGTTAGATGATGGAAAGTGGTCGAAAATCACGAGTTTGGGGAACAAAGCGGTCTTTATAGGGTTTAATTCATCATTTAGTGTTAATGGTAGTGAAGGTGTGAACCCAAATTGCATTTACTTTACTGATGATCTTTATGAACCATATCGCGGTCTACCCGATGGTGGTGGTAGAGATGTCGGGATATATCATATGTCTAATGGTAGAATTGAAGCCGTCATCGGTTCACAGGAATCGGTGTTTCGTAATAGTCCTCCTCTATGGCTTCAAACGAACACTTCCTGTCGCAAAGGGATTAAATAGTTGTTTAAAGGGTGCTAAAGATGTCTAAACTTAGCTAATTATGTTACTTGCACGTATTAGCATATTGCAATATGTTTCTTTGTTTGTTTGTTCAAAAAATAAGATAAAAGCTCTTGTATCTATGAAAAGTTGTCTAGTATCTAGTGTTCAAGTTGTAAACCTGGAGTCCTAAATGGAGTATATTAATCTAATAAAACAATATTTATTGTGAGTTAATACCGTCTCTAGCTACAACCCCATCTTAGACTTTGATATTTCGACCCCCACCTATATCCAGCTTACTCACGTCTTAGACTACCACACATCTTAGACAATATTTCAATCAAAATCAAACCGGACTCGATCAATTCAAACCTATTCATGATGAGCATGCGTGGTTTGATGAAGGCTGGCCCAGTGGCGGATCCAAGAAATTTTTTTTGTGGGGGACGGAAAAAATTTTTAGGGTCGTTTGATTATCGGAATATAATAAATTTTTTCTTCGGTTTCGGGCCGGTTTGAGTCGAATCGGGTTGGATCATGTTAAAAAATAATCAATCAGACAAAATTTCATATTGAAAAAACATAATGGTCTAGTCGTGGTTTGGTTTAATATATTAAAAATAATAATGAACTTATTTAATAGATGATATTTGTGAGTTTGGTAGTATATAAAAGTTAATAATGGCCTTGAACTTATTTTAACTAAATTTATATTATTAGTTAAATATATTTTCAAATTGGGTTTTAATACTTTATAACTAAAATTAGAAATTAAAATTGGATTGGGGACGGATTGGGGGCGGTTAGGGGTCGATCACAAAACTTTATGGGGGTCGGTCGGGATTTTAACATATATGTACCACTGGAGAAAAAAAAACCACGGTGGGCGGCTGCCCCCCATGACTGAATTTACCAAAAGAAAAAAACTATTTCATATTAAAAATCTGGGCAGGTTCCATTTCATTTTCTTCATTTCATTTTAAAAGAACCACGAATTATAATCCATAATACTTTCCTTAATTTCGATTAGGGGATGAACTTCATTAGGTTATCTTCACTCAAAATGATTTCGATTAATGGTGATCTGGTGTGTATGAGCAGGTATAGGTAATGAGTAACGGGTTCACTAAAACCCATTGCATTCAAAACTTTAATATGAGTTTTGAAAGAGAAAAAAACTAGAGTGAATCCTACATGCGTTTTCTTTAACAAAAAAAAAATCAATTTAGGGTTTTTACGTTCATTCACTGCGCCCCTGCTTTCTCCTTTCACGATTACGAGATCCAACCTCCGACCACCCTCCGCCCTCCAGCCACCGCACAGCCGCCCACCTTCCGGCCAACGTATAATTTCAATTTCAACCCATTACATCTCGATTTCAGCTCTTAATTTGGTATTTATTTCTGCAATTCTTATCCTTAATGGCTAATATTATTGTGTTATTGTATTGTGATTTGTGAATTCTAATTTCCTAATATTCAAATTGAATGTTATTGTTTTTAGTTGAAATTCCTAATGTTATTGTGTTAATCTTAGTTTTGAAATTGCATTATGTGAAGGTATTATGAGTATTCATACATTTTTCAACCATCAAACCATGATTCATCATCTTCAAGTAGTAAACCCTCTAATATAGATTTGAATGATTATTAGTTGAAATTATGCTTTGTTGTGAATGAATAATTAAACTCTGGTTTTCTTAACAAGTTTATCTGCATATTTCCAAAAATCTTAAAGATTACACAACCGACCAAGAAAGTTCCTGTAAGTTGGGAGCAAATCCTGCTACTGAAATCTTCAATTCATCCCTCAATTGCTCAAAAAGTATGACCCATGAGAATTGAGTTTTGCACATCTCATCAAATTAGCTTTGATGTAATTCTAGAGTTATGGTACTAAAGAATATTAGCTCATTGGATCTTTTTCAGGTCCAACAAATTATTGTTATTTATTGTGTTTCAATTTTTTAAAAATTCTTTTGCTATTTTTTTTACAAAAAATGTTATATGTGGACCATTTACCACTATACTACAGCAACATGGTTTTGTTCTTTCAGATACTGTTTAATGTGTTCCGTTAATTAACCGTTGCATGGTTTGATACAAACAAGTTTATAATATATTAATATTCCTGCCGATATCCGTATTTTTATATTTTTCATTTCAAGGGGGGTTTTGGGTGGTTTTCTGCATAAAGTTAATCCTTGAAGTGTCTGCTCATGTTAGCATGAATGTCGTTGATTGCATTTGGTTTCATTGTACTTTCATTATTCTGCTTATAATTTCATGAATGTTGTGTTTAAAATGTTATTCTCGCAATTGTGACGTTATTTTGTTTATTTATTACTAGTTTGCATTCTTTATCTCATTGAAGAAACTATATTTAATGACATGTTAATAAAATTGTTGATGATATTGAATCAGTTGGTCAAAGGATATTTTGGTCAATGGAAGATCAGTTGTCATTTAACAGCCCTAGAAGGACTCTCAGTTATTCTAGAAACAGGGGTGCGACTTTTTCTGTTTTTGAAGCAGATAATAATAATAATAATAATAATAATGATAATAATAAGGTTTCTGGTGTTGGTGTTTCTGGTCCGAACCCGTCTGAGGTTTATGGGTTTGTTGGAGCCATTTCAACTGTTGTTGCTACTGGTATTCTCCTCCTTTTACACTTGTTTTTAATTCTTTTTTTTAACAAGTTTAAGTGCTTTCATTATATGTGGCAATTCTGACTTATTTACTTTTGATTGAACTAAATGGTTTTTTTTTTTTTAATTATTATTGACTTTTAACATGTGAAAAGGTAAAACAGAAAATGGATAAAAGGGGAACATTTCAAATGGGTCGAAAGTCACCCAAATGTATTTTTTAATCCCTAAAACCTTCTAAAGTTTTTTATATTATAATAGGTGAAGTGTTATGCCAATTATTAACTTTTTTTTATCATATTAACAGACTGTTAAATTAAAAAATGAAGTTCATTTTTTTTTGGATAAAAAGTTCTGTAGTAACTAGTAAGTACTGATAAGTAGTAACTTGTGGTAAAGTGAGATTATTGTTCAGTCACATGAAAATTGCAATCTTTTATAGGGAACTCAATATATACGATTGATGTGATTATTTGTTAATATTTTAAGCACTCTCCAACGATGACAACCTAAAATATTGTTGTTGATTTCAATAACTTATAACAAATGCTGAAAATGGTAATTTTAGACAAAAATTTATAAACGACACTTTGATATTTTCATGGTACTATCTGTTGGTGTAGATTTTATAATTTATATTTGGATTATGTTTTTAGGTTATTGAAGTAGTCTGCAATAATACTTTGTTTGAAAATTCATTAATACGCATTAAAAGTATTCTAATGTTTTTTAATATTTTTTTTGTGATGTTGACAGTTATCTTCCTTGTATGGGCATATGTTCCTGATCATTGGTTACATTCTATTGGAATCTTCTACTATCCTAGCAAGTACATTCTCACAATCCTATTTAACTCCTAAATTCGTAAGCGTTATTCACTGTAAACTAAAATTTCATTTTCTCTAATTTACTAAAATAAGATGATATCATTCGAACGTTGCGAGAGTAATGTTAGAGGTAGCAATTTTGACCCAGTTACTTATGAATGTGCAGGTTTGTGTTATACTCATAAAATCATGTTATTAGCATAAAATGAGTTGTGTCAAGTTACTTCAAAGTTGCACAAGTATTTTCTTTTTCAATGCTTGAAACCTTATAAAAGAAATTATCAAAAGGGGAAAGTGAATTTGAGGCTGTTACGCATCTAACTTACATGTGAAATCTTTTAAAATTACGTAGTTTTGAATAAAATTAATATAAAAATTCAGTTGAATCTTCTTTCCTATGTTATTTTCTATCAATTCACATAATTTTTCACTACTTTATTTCATCATTGATATAAAAGTGGATTTTTAGTTATTTTTAGTTTTTTTTGTGTTCACATTCTTGTTCGAAAATTGAATTTAGATTATAAGGTTTATGATGTGTTTTTTTTTTACCTTAAAGATATGAAAATGATGGAGAAGAACTAAGGAAAGATGATACAAACATGTTTTTTGTTTCAATCAATCGGAATGACGTAGTTTTGAAATGTTTCGCATGTAAGTTAGATGTGTAACAGCCCCATATTCACTTTCCCCTTATTAAAAAGATTATAGTATTGTTGAAATAGTATATTTAGTTAATTACATTTATAGTCCCTGTTGTTTGAGTGAGATACCGACATACCGTGGTTTGGGCAAAGTAACAGGTTTGGGTACTAAGGTTTAAAAGTAACAAGTTTGGTGTTTGTGGTTTCAATTTGGTAACGAGTTCAGGTATTTAGGTTAACTTCCGTTATTTTTTTATTTAAATTAGGGTGAAATGACCAAAACACTGTTTATCATCTGATGACTTTGACTATTTTACAAGTCAAAGGGTATTTTGGTCATTTCACCATACTTTAACATGAAAGTTAATGTAAGGTAGCTTTTTTACCTGAACTTGTTACCTTCTTTGCATACTACCTAAAAACGACACTTTACACGAACCACAGGGACCATCTATGCAATTAGTTCTAATTATATGTTCTTACATATAACCTTTTTTAAGGTATTGGGCTTTAGCAATTCCAAGTTATGTGATGGTGACAATTGCAACTATGTTTTTATTCTACATTGGTCTCAATTTTATGGCAACTCCATCTCCAACATCCTTGAATTCTATATATGGTTAGTTTACTTCACTTGTTTTCATGGACCCATTTGATTTTTTTTTTTTTTAATAAAATCTGGATTTTAATTTATATTTTATGCAGATGAAAACAGCAAAGATCCGGTGTGGTTTGATCCCGCGTTAGAGGAAGATGATCGACCAATCGAGCCTTATTCTGATATTGGAATTGATCAAATTAATGAACTTATGTTTAAAGATTGGAAAGAGTAGGTACCAGTCAAATATATGATTGTTGTTAGAAGTATTCAGTTCTATAGGTGGCATTTTTTCTTTGTCATTAAACATATTAATTTTCAGGATTAATAAGAATATACTTGTCTTTTTTGGTATGAGTATGCAGTTTAAGGGAAAACTTTTAGACGTTGGTCTTGATTTATTGAGTGTAATAGACATGAAATATGAAGACCTCAAGTATCCATTACAATATATTTAAACGTTAACTTTTCCACCCCTCACAATATTACTGTAGAATTTTTACTATGTTTAATGCATTATGTACAACATTCTGAAGCACTAATATACATATAGAATAGATATATATAACCTTGACTCTTTCTCTCTCACACGGACTGGACTTTCTCACTCTCTGTGTCCGTCAGAAGCTTTGTCTTTGACATCGGTGATGAGGTTGCCCCATCTGAGAGGTCGTTACCAGTCGTCGTTTTCCGGCGCTCGGCAAGCAGTCTACGCCGTCGCCGGGATGGCTCCAATTAGATGGTTTTCTAGGGTTTCATACGAGGAGGCCTCGAAGAAGAAGATACAGTTGTTTGTAGTGATTACTGTTCAATTTTGTCAATTTTTTTGTTGCGATGGCAATAGATGGTCGTGGCTTTCGGCAACGGTACTGTGTTGTTGAGTTGGACATTGAGACACATAGCCTATACCACAACGGTTGCAATGGCCATACATAGTATTTTGGAGGTTAAAGAAGACGATCATGGGGGATTCAAGTGATTCCGTCTCTGTTAGATATGGAAACTATCTATCTTGGTGGAAAGGTTTGTGCTGAACTTGGTTTTTAAATTCAATATTATCTGTAACATGATTATGATTGATTTCTTATATACCCATTTGTGTTTTGGAAGATTTAGATGAAAATGTTTCAGATTGAGTATTGAACGGAAGGTGTTTGATGAAATGTCTGAATGGGATTACTTGCTTTTCATGCTCTTTGCCTGTATTTATTTTTATTTCTTTTATGTGTGTTGTGATTCAATGGGTTTCTTGATACACTTTTTGGGGATGAACTCATGTTAGTTCCTAATTTAGAAATCCCTTTCTTCTTGATATATAGGTTTTTTTTTTATCGCAGTACAGATTACTTATGGAGCTGTAGATCTGTTTTGATTTTTATTTTCACCCTCAAAATCTTGATATATTTAAGCAAAATTATTCTTACTCCAGATGTTTTTCAAGGTTTCATGCGAGGCGAACATAGGAGTGATGTTGGTGGGTTTCCGATCTGCTACTCTGTTGTTGTCTCCGATGTACAACTCATCGATGCTATATTTGGGTTTCCGGTTGTATGCATTCACCCCTTTCGTTTCTCAGGTAAGTTTTTCGGCAACTAGAATTTGGTTTATGATTTATGCAATCGAACCTGTGATTTAGTCTCTTTGCTTTCGAAATTTGGGGCTTTTTGGTGAATTAATGTGTACTTGGAACTAATAATATTGTTAATACTAACTAAGCTACAGAAACGAAACTACCAAAGACAATATTTTAGTTTGCTAAAGGTATTTGAATTTGTAAATGGTAAAGTAACAAATAACTTTAAAATAATTGGATTCACATGCCTTAAAAGTTAAAATCCAGTGCATTCGTAGCAAGTTTGTGGATTTGGATTATTGATAGTATTTAAGGTTCCTTAATTGGATGTTGGATGCACTAAAATGCCTAAACACGAGCTCATTTATCATGTTGGATTGGATTCTCAGTTTATTAGTGGATTTACCAGGGAGGGTAATGGGATTTTACTTTGCTCCTATTTATTTGTTAAAGTATTTAAAGTTTTTTCTTTTTTTGGTGTAATATGATTTAGATATATATAAAGAGTATAGGGTTGATATTTTAAAGAAAGAAGGCTTTGTTTAGTGACTTTGATAAATAATCTAATTTATCTTCATTATTATATTTTATGCACACATATACATATAGGTGGATGTAAATACATGTAGTTAACTCTCACTAGAAATCAACATGGTATACGTAAGAGTGCCAATTAGTCGAAATAGAAAAAGAATTTAGCGATATGAATGACTACTAATTTACTCTGCACATTTCATATATAAAAGCTGGTATGTTCTGTTACTAAAATGGATGCATTCTAAGATTATCAACTAATTTAAAATTTTGTTACAAATGTTATCTACTTTAGGTTGTAAGAATTGGTTAATCTTATATTGAATTTGTACCGTCTTGATTATTGTAGGGTGATGTACAACTCTCTCTCAGTAATGAGCTGAGGCCGAGATATTGGAAACAAAGGTGAAAAATGAGGCTACTTTGGTTGCCGGTGATAATGTATATAAACTCATCTATACAGCGCAACGCGCGGGTCATTATTTCTAGTTATTATAAAATATGATCCAAAGACTAGAAGTTGATTGATTTAACTCAACTTTTACATCAAGAGACATTGGTTCACAAATTCAACAGTTGTTCGTGTCTTGTGTTTTTCTTTACGATGTTATGTGAGGTTGGTGACACACTTGTATAAAATATATAATAAGAGAGTTGATTAGAATGTAAAAAGTATAACTATCTATAATATCTAATATCAGTATTAATTATACTTTCTTAATAGAGTTATCTAAAATATTCTTTAAATATAATTAGTATTTAATGTCACATTTTAGCAGAAGATAGAAATATGAAAATAAGGTAAGTATTTATTAGTATAGGAGATGCAGTTTCTTTGTTTTGTTGTCCATTGCATTATCACTAACTTCGTTTGTTTCAATTAATGCTACATTATCACTAAATCCTAACCCGATCACATTCGCCTAAATTGTTATGAAGGATTTTCAAAGTTTCTTTTTGTCGCAACGCTTGATTAAACATCCTCTAATTCAAATTCCATCTACTATTTGTCCTAATATGCATCTAAAAAGATGGAATTCATATCGGACGCAATCTTTGATCGAGGAACCACCACCAATGAAACTTCTTGAGCTTGCCATCTTCTTTCATGACTTAACTTGTAGAATAAGAAAAAATAAGATCAAAATCATTTTTTATTTTGATATAATCAAAATGGGGTAGTTTTGAATGGTTTCGCACATAAGTTAAGTTCGTAACAGTCCCATATTCACTTTCCCATTTCTAATAATCGATTATTAATATTCAAATTGCGTTCAATTCGCTGCTTCTGGCCGGAGTTGGATTTTCTTAATTAGTTTGTTACTAACCGTAAACTGTCTCCTATTTCGACATGTCGTTTCCTTTCTATCCCCTCACTTTCAGATAATTCACGTAACATCTTTAATCCGTCGTCTCATTTCCCACGTGTAGCTTCCCTACATGGATCAGACACACGTGTTACCATGTACGCATGCACAACATAAAACATCGTACGTGTGTATGTATTCTTATCATCTTATCCACATAATCAAACCCTATAAATCACTCCATTAATCCACAACAAACAACCCAAACTTTAATAACTAGCAACATGAATACTCTCACAACAATAGAATCTCCGGCACCGGAGATTCCATGGCAAGTTCTAGAACTTCTCGCCACCAATCTCGACCCCAAAACCTTAGCAACCGCCGCATGCGTCTCAAAATCATGGTGCTCCGTCATGTCCTCCGACCACCTCTGGCAACATCTCTGCACCACCCACTTTCCGTCACTCACCCACCTCCGGTCGGTCATCATGCCGCCACAGTCTCTCCGGTACCACCGTCTTTACAACCTCGGCTTCACCGCCACCAAACGCCGCCAACAACCACCCTCAAACCCCAAAATCTCTCTACACGATCTTACCTTCATCATAACACTCAACAACCCACAATCACCACCGCTCGTTATAACCAAACCCGGATCCGACATATCACAACCCGACCATAACCCGTTATTCCGGTTTGATTTTGACATTCGGGATCACGATACGTGGAGGAAATTCACACTCTCAGACATCACAACGGTGACGTGGAATGTTGTTTTAAGAGGGTTTGAATGTGTTTTTACTATGATGGATTGTAAAGGTAAGGGTGGTAGTTTTGTTTCGGGTAGTGACGGGTGGTTTTCGGCTGAGTTACCGGTTTCGGGGTGTTGTTGTGCGGGTGGTGGTTCGAGTGGGATGGTGGCGGAGATGCGGTTGGTGATGAGGGCGGAGGACGGTGGTGATGGGCGGAGAACGGTAGTCGGGAGTGTGAATGTAGGGGTGTTGAGCGTTGTGAGTTGGAGGTATGTTGGTGTTGAAGATTGTGTTAGATACTTGCAACATTTTCTTGAACCTTGTGACGTGTGATATATATATAGGGTGGTTGTTTACATGTATTTTTAATAAACTAATAATACGTTTGATCTTTGTAAAAGTAAGTTGTAAATATCAGTTTATATTTGTCAGTAACGTGTTGTATTGTAAGTGTATTGAATATCAATAGTATGCTTTTCGGATGGTTCTAATATAGTAATATTATCTTGTATATTTTTCGTAATATCTTGATAATATGTCAAATGGGATTTTACTATGAACATAACAGACACAAACCTCGTTGAGAAAAAAGTAGAACAATCAAGAAATTCGTCTGTACGATTTGGTATTTTGGTACCTAATCGAATCCAAATTAACCAAAAGTTATGGTATTTTGAAAACTAGACCGGATTTTGTTAATCGTTTTGAGCAAAGTTATGGTATTTTGAAAACTAGACCGGATTTTGTTAATCGTTTTGACATGGGCTCAGTTCGGTTTACACCGAAAATAACAGAGATGAGAAAAAAAAACCGAATTAACCGAACCGGAACCGGCCGAACCGAACTTAAAACGGAAAGAAAACCGAACCGAAAAAACCGAAAACCGAAACATTCGGTTCGGTTATTACTTTTAAAAAAACCGAAATAACCGAATCGAACCGAATCACCTAATTTTTATAATTTTTTTTTATAAATATACTAGTGTTTATATAAATTTAATATGCGTTTATG
>WOUH02000015.1:9289589-9307160 GCA_009936405.2 Stevia rebaudiana
AAACAAGGCAGTGTTTTAGCTGCCATGTATACAGTTTCAATCATGTTTGGTTTTATAAAATAAAGGCGGAAGACAACGCGAGTTAGTTGGGTGACATCTTGTTGGTAACCTAAGCTTAATTCAGTCATTGCGCACTAGCGGACGCAAGACCTTGAGCTTGAATTTTTATTGTCATAATAATTTATAGTTGATTAATGAGTAACAATAATGAGCATGTTTTCGGAATTTTCAAACAAAGTTTGGCACACGCATTGAAACCGTGAACATGGATACTTCAATAGCTTCCACTTTTCACACATGTAATTTTTTTTAAATTAACTATGTTGACATGTCTTTTTTTTTTTAGTTACCACCTCAGCTAATTCATTTTTTTGATTAAAAGATCTCAAAGAATGTGCACTAGGTTTTGACTATAAAGTTAGTTGTTTTGTGACAATGTGGGGAGTATACATATCCCTGAGTATACATATTCCTATTAGCTTCGGGATGTCTTACATTAATATAGTGAACCAATCTTTAAAATTGAACAGAAAAAAACTAGCATCTCTTAAGTATATTGTTAAACATCTCTGATAATATTAGCGAGTGTTAGGATCTAAATTCCTATGGAATCAAGATGATGAACAAGATCTAATCAACCACACATCATATGATTATTTCACCCTCCATGGATGCATCTTCCATGGAGGTAATTTTTACAAGTTGGAAGATGGTGACATTCACCCACACATTTTAAGTGGAGAATGTATCTATTTATACTACAAACTAAAAACCCTCTAAAAACATAAAATTACATTTTTAGCACAACAAATAATCTATTCTATTAATCTTTATTTGTTGTCGTCGGGTCTTTAATCTTGATTTCTTCCGGTCTTTGATAGTGGCGTGTTGTGATGAGACGACTAATAAAACCAAATATATTAGTCGTTTTGCTCCCTCTTGACATTAGCTTCGTTTCTTTAATACGTTTTTGAACCGTATTTCATTTTACTAAATCTTGTCGGTTTTGTTGGAAATTCAAAACCCAACAATCTCCCTCTATTTGGTATAATGAAATACCAATGTGAAACGATGCACCAAGTTATTTTTCATCACAACATCTTTTATCTTGAAGATGTCATGATCACTTATTAAGCTCAATTCAATCTTCTCACAAATCATTTCTTTCATTTCGATCCGTTCTCCTTTATTGATGTCTTCCCTATAATAAACAAATACACCTTTGATTCTTGCTCAAGGAATCTTCCGGGTCTTCTATCTCTCCTCCCAAAGAGATGCAAGAACATAGGGTGTGTTAGATATCCACATTTATCTTTACACAAACTTATTTGGAGTTGAAACGCAATGAGAAGCAATCATTCATAAGATGATTCAAGTGAACTCAAAATGTTGTGAAACCATCTTCTCAAAATTAAGGAAAAAGTATTTCATCCTTTTCATTTTGAATGTCGACCACTAGTTATTGTCAAAGCTATCCACGGGTACTTTTCTCCGGTGGAAGTGCATAGCTTTGACAATATATTTGGTTTGGCTTTGGATCTTTGGTTTTGGGTTTGGCTTTGTTTATGTTTCGGTTTTGGTTTTACTTTAGGTTATTGGGTATTGGAATGGTTTGGGTTTTGGTTTTAGGCTTTTTAGAATGGTTTCGGGTTAAGGTTTAATTCAAGATTATGTGAACCAAGTTCACACTACTTCTCCCACTCAATTGATTATTTTTTATGTAAAAAAATAACCAATTAACCTTTTTATCCATGGGATAGTAGTTCAATTAGTATGTCAGATTACCAACATCTAACCTTCAAAACAACTGATTTTTTTTTTAATTTTTTTTTTAACAACAGCTGATGTCAAACCAAACAACAGCTGAGGTTTAAGAAAACGAATCAGTTTTTGAGTTCTTGGCTTGGTTTCGGGTTCAACTTGGGTCAGTTTATGGTTTCGGGTTTGTTTAGGATATTGGTAACGGGCTTGATGTATAGGTTTTGTGATTTAAGGTATTGGATTAAGGGTTTTGGTAATGGTTAGGTTTTGGAAAAGTTTTGGTTTTGGATTAAGATTTGGCTTCGATTTGGTTTTGGGTGGTATTGTGGTTTTGGGTTTGGCTTTGCATGGGTTTGGTTTGACCATATTGCCCCTGTCAAGATAGACCAAACAGCCTTGGTTCTTGGTTCTGCTTCATCAATTTGCAACCATTTGTAACCCAAAATCAGCCATAAATACAGCCAAAGTGTCCTTTAAATTCAGTCATAGTTATTAATACAAAAAAATTGTGTATCATTATTTTTAAGATACCTATTATAAATACAAAAGAATTGTGTATCATTATTTCTACGATACGTTATTATATATACATAAAAGAATTGTGTATCATAATTTCTAGGATTCTATAGAGAAAGATACTTATTATAATATAAAAGTATCCCTAATTTATATGCCTTGTTTCTACATCCGATAACAAGCGTAAGATAAAATGGTCTACGATGGTCGGCAGCTCGATCCTCACCAGAGGCGTTGCCCTTGAACTCCACCACCAGTTGCTCCAGGGAACCCCATGTCACCGGGATTTTTGTCCTCTTGAAAAATCGTTACGAAGGTGTCCGAAAAAAAGATAAGTCTTGTACAAGTGTGTCATTCCCACGTATCAACTAGTAACAATGTTTATTCTTATTTTTCTTAAATTTCTAAGTAAATATCGAACTAAACTATGTGGTCTCGATTACATTAAAGTCATCAACGTTGACATATGGGTGTAAACAAACCAAGTCCAACACTACCTTAGCTCGTTTAATTTCACAGAGTTCGAACTTGATTCCTTCATATGGTGGTGGTGTTTGAAGGTGTATGTTGGCTTTTTGAGAGACATTTTAAGTGGTGTATAGACATAGCTTTGGTAATTCGGCTTAATGTTTTTTATTCAGTGCTTTCGTGAATAATCCTCGGATGATAAAATAATGCACACCCCATAAATTATAGTAAAATCAGGGACATAATTATTATACAGAAACAAGAAAAAACATTAAAAAGGAAAAAAATTAAGGGTATCTTAAGAAATGAAAAGAAAAATACAACAATAGGGATCTGGAACAGAAGATGTGGCTTTGGAATCGGGTTTCCGGAGCGTTGAAAGACAAAAACAGTCTTTTGAAAGCAAGATTGCTCCGTCATTCAACGCTCCAGAATCCCGATATCGAGAAAGCCATCATCAAAGCCACAAGCCATGACGAATCCTACATCGATTTCCATCACATACAATGTGTCTTTTCATGGATTCATCTTTCCGAAGAACATCTTCAACCTGTGTTATTGGTCATTTTCAAAAGATTGAAAAAGACCCACAATTGGGTGGTGGCCATAAAAGGCCTTATGCTTATGCATGGAGTTTGTTGTTGTTGCAAACTTCCTGTTATTGATACTATTCGACGGTTACCGTTCGATTTACCAAATTTCAAGCACGGGCATTCTGGAAATGCAAAGAAATGGAGTTTCGAGGCTTTTATCCGGTCTTATTACGACTTCCTCGAGCAGAAATCAATGGTTTTATTAAATTTTTCCACATTAAAATATGAAAACAAAACCGAAAAACATCTCATAGTACTCCAAGATCTTGATTGTATACAAAAACTCCAACATTTGCTCGACATGTTGCTTCAGATCAAACCACGATATGATGCGATATCAAACATGCTTGTTCTTGAAGCGATGGATTGTCTTGTTGTTGAGAGTTTTGATATTTACGGTCGTATATGCATCGGGATCATGTGTGTTATTGTGAATATGTATTTGGGTGGAGCAAAAGATGCTAAAATAATGTTGACCATTCTTGAGACAGCAACGATCCAAAGCGAAAAACTGTCGGAATATCTTGATTTTTGCAGACAAATGGGCGTTATTAATGCTTCTGGATGTCCAAAAATCGAGCATATATGTGAAACCGACATACAAGATCTTGAAAGCTTGATCAAAGATGCTTTTGATCAATCAGAAGAGATCAAATATATGATTAATTACAGATGAATGGAAGGTGTTTGATGAAGATGATACGAAACAAGATCAACAGTTAACAATATATGTATCATTTCTCAAATGGAAACTTGAATAAAGAATACAAAGCCTTCTCTTGATCAATGTAAACCTTGTGAATTGCCCGAATTGATATCCTTTTAGAGGTCTGAATTTCAGTTGAATTTATGTTCTTTGAGTAGATTTCATATCATTCAACATTTGTGATCAATTAACATTCTTGGGTAACAATAACAATTCTTGACCAACCTAGGTTGCTTCTAAAATCATGCAACTCATTTTAACAAATTATCTTTCAAACGAGTTTACAGGTACTAAACGACTATAATCAAGTTGCGAACATGTTAAACGGGTTATAATAAATGGATAAAATAAGTTGACGGATCACCACTTTATTTAAACGGTTAGTGAATCTATCAGGTTGAATTGACCTAGATATTTAATTAAATGGGTTAGCGAACCAACCATAGTAATATAAAATGTTTCAAGTCAGTCAAACATACCATCTTGATTAAACAGGTTAAGCATGTTAACACAAACATAATCTCCTTAACACTATCCGGTTGCCCGGGTGATTGGGTGGGGGTGAATGTGCGCCACGCAGGCGTCATACAGCATAGAGAACCATTCACTAGGGTAGTCACTTGAGGTAGAAATGCCTAAGTCAATGGGTGTGATGTTATAATCATGATGATATCATTGATTAATTTTTTATATTGTTTAAAAAAAATATTTAATAAATTAAAAAACGTCTAAAATAAAAATAATCAATAATAATAATAAAAAATTACATTAAACATTGAAAATTAAAAAAAAAACATTACATTAATAATAAAAAAAACATTACATTACACATAGTAATAAAAAATAACATTACATAACTACATTACAGTTCTTCATAAATGTTTAATCAAATCTGCTTTGAGATTCATATGTATGTCCACAAGCTCGTTGGTAATCAAATCTGCTACGAACCATTTGATGGTTTGCTAGTCTTTGTTTGTTGGTAATCTCCACATGCTTGACAAGATCCTAATCTTCATCTTCTACGTAATGACAAATGGCACGCCTCTTATCTTCTATGATTATATTGTGTAAAATCACATATGCATACATTCCGCGCGAATTCTCTTTGGTTTCCAAGCAACAAGTTGTTCATGAGCAAAAATACGATATCGGTTTACTCGTATTCTTCTACGTATAATTTGTCTCTGAAATTGCGACTGATAGACAAGGTTGTGGAAAAATTGCTTTATGAAAACTTGTCATCATCGTTGAAATCGGACCTCATTGACGTGGGAATTGCATTTTTTATATGATTGGTTGAAAGAGTATGAGTTTTTTGTTTTTTTGAAACTGAAATGGATGGGGTTTATATGTGTTTGTATAAGGGTTTTAATTATTTATTTATTTATTTATTGTTATTATTATTATTATTTATTATTTATTATTTATTATTTAGAAAAGGGACAAACGGTCGAATCCATGGTGTATGAGTAGGATATGGGTCAATGGTCAAGAGGAAGGGAAGGTGGGTTCAACCACGATGTGGGCTAAAAGGCCCCCAACCATGGGAGAGCACGATGATGTAGGGGGAATGAGTGGGCTTCAATGACACCCACTCCCATACATACCAAACAGTCAATAAACCAGTTAAATATGACGAAAAAAATATAGCTATATTTGTTTTGCAGATGGATTGAACTAGAACAGATTTTTATACAACAAAATTAAAATGTGAAACACATGAATTTGAACGCATCACAAGTTTTGTTTATGTGGATTAACGGTTCATCCTACAAATTTTCTATGTGGCATCGACACTACCACAAATTTATTTTTTTGAGGCGGTTAAAATGGATTTAACCGCCTCAAAAAATGTCACCTCAAAAAATGGTTTTTCATATTATGCATTTTATATGAGAGATGAAAGAACCGCCTCAAAAAAGGAGGCACTTTATATGACGATTAAACCGTCTTAAAAAATGCTTTCTATTTTTTAGGCGATTCTTTTACCCGACATATAAAATGCACAATATGAAAAACCATTTTTTGATACATCTTTTGAATTTTAACCGCCTTAAAAAAATGAATTTTTACTAGTGTGACACGTCATCATTCTCACCTTTCGGATTTTTTATACATCACTCTCACATTAACTCACCCGTTACACCTCTAAATCAGTCCTCTCACCCACCCCCACCACCCCTCTCCACTACGCATAGTTTTACAACCATAAACCATCACTCACTCTTTCTGCTACGTGGTACTGACGCGTCGTCACTCACACCCCCACCAACCCAAAACCACTCCGCATAGTCTTAGTTCAACACAACCACAAAACTCTGACCTCATTTAAACTAAACATAAACCCAGACATGATAACAACCCTGTTCAAAACACAAAATCCATAAAATTATTGAAATTTTTTCTTTTTGAACGGCAAATCATAGCAAGTTAGCAACTAAAAACACATCAAGGATTCAACATTATCTGTTGACAACAAGGATTAACAACTGAATCATTAAATCTACTGTTAAACAGTCAACAAGAAACATCATCTTTCGCATAATTCGACAAAATATAAAAATCCCAAATCTCTAAACCTTAAAAATGAACCGAAAACTCATGGGCAAACAACCACATTTGTCTATACAACCTTAATCATCTGATTGTTACAAACTTGTTGGTTCCATGTTTTGCCCAATGAGCCCTCAAATCAATCGCATTATCAAAATTGTAACCATCAGAAGCCAACTTCTCCAACACCTTCTTAAACGCACCCTGACTCATCTTCCGACCCGCGATTCGAGCACCGCGACGTTTCGTGCTCATTGGCAACGGGTACATTGAAATGGTGGTGGTGCAACACGCCGACTGCCATCCGCCTGAACCCCATTGATAACATTGTTGAGGTGATCCGGTGCATGAACAAACCGGTATCGGGATCCCCGATATGTCCATATCGACCCCGTTTATCACCAGATCCAAGCTCCGTTTCATGAGTTTGGTTCGTTGGCCCGTTTGGTTCACGGGTTCTTTCGCCTTTTTTGGTTTCTTTCCTCGGGTTTTAGAAGCGGTTGCTATTGATGACGATGATCTTTTCTTCATCGGACCAATGTCATCACCATCGTCACCACCACCATCATCTTCATCTCCACCATTTCCACCACCACCACCACCACCTATATCCTCCACAAATCGGGGATCTTTAGACGGATGAACCGGTTGCATAATGTGGATCGGGTTAGAAACCGAAGTATTTGAAACAAATGTAGGGTTTCCGGGAAGCATATGAAGAAGTCTTTCTCTTTGTGCCCAACTGTCACGCATGTAATGCATTGGCATAGGCTGGTTGTGGTGGTGGTGATACGCGGCGGCGACGGCGGAACTGGCGGTGGCAGCACCGCCGTTTGGGTTGATCATGACGGGGGTTTCACGAGACGATAAGAAAGGTTTTGTGTCTCGAAGGTCTCCAAACGGGGACATTAATTGCAGTCCGATGTGTTCTTTGAACGATGGCTCATAATATCCCCAATTTCGCATGTTCAATCCGTCATCATCCATGGATTAAACTACACATTATCAAAAGCTGGAAATTAAACATCATCGGTGGATGAAAACTTAACCATTTCACCGATCTACGAACATAAAAATCAAATCTTTTTAGATCTAATACAAACATGGTGCTGCAATCAAGAAATTCAACAATCAAAGCTCAGAAATTTTATTTTTTAGGTCACGGAAGGTAGATCCAACATAAAAAATGGTAGATCGAACAGATCCGTGAACAAAAACAAGATAAAATCGATTAAAACGAAGAAAACACTCAAACTTAAAGAAAAAGATTTGAAACTCAGGTCAAAAAAGGTGGAAAAATCAGATCTTGGAAAGAATAAATCAAGATCAGGTGAAATAACATGAACCCATATCAGATATTTGAGATAAAAAGACAGAAAGAGAGAGATATAAGGATTTGTAGATGAGAGAGAGAGATGAAGAGAGAGAAAGACTTACTTGTGTGGGTAAAACAGCTCTTTTTTTCCAGGAGAGAGGAGAGAGAAGAGGAGAAAGAGACAGAGAGAGATTTAGGAGAGAGAAGAAAGAGGAGAGAGAAATGAAGAAAAGGGTGGCTTAAAATAGAGGTTCTTGGTGTTCCATCAACATTAAATAAAGCAAAATACAACCGATAACTGTAATGTTTGCTTGCACTTACGGCAGCTGACATCAAATCCGAAGATCGAAGTCATAACTCCCTTCACTCTTTACGCACCCACCTCGTTTTTTTTTTTTTTTCTTTTTCTCCTTTTTACGTTTTTATTTATATAAATTAGGGTACAAATAAAAAAGAATAAAGTTGTTTACAATTTTTTTTTTAACTGCCAACAAAAATTTAATTACCTAAGTACTTCGTACAGGTGATCCAATGGTAAAAAACCACCGCTAGCTAGCCAATGTAGCCATACGGAGCCCTTAAGCGCACCAAGTTATCTTTAGTTGCGGAGAAAACCCACCGCTCGAAGGCCCACTGGTGGTAAAGCCCGGATGCTCTCTGGATCGAACAGAAGATCATAAAAATCTCTGTTTTCCTTCATTGACCCATCATGCCCCCTCCAAAGTGTTGGAAATGGGAATTGAACTTGAGTCTTATGTAGAGAACCCAAGCCTTCTACCACTACACCACAATGGAAGTTGCAAGTTCTTTAGATTCAACATTAAGAAAATCTAAGGACACTTAAATACATACGGGTCATGAATTTTTATACTACCCAATTTTTTTTTTCTTTTGCTTTTATTTTATTTATTGAATTATGTTTTTTTTTTTTTTTTTTTTTTGATATAGTGAGTTTTTGATTTATTTGACACCACGTATTATTCTTTAATATGTGTGAGTTTTCGGTTTATACGTAATATTTGATACGAAATATTATTCTTTGGTATGCGTGTGTACTATTTGGCATGACAAAATAATCTGTTAAAGTTACTATATAAATTGTTATATGTTAATTCATTTAATCGTTTAATTACTTCTCTTGAATAACAAAATTTATTTATGACGTCCTTCTAGAACAAAGGTATTGGTTACTACGACGCCGAAAGTTATCCGAATGATAGCTACCAAGGTAATTTTAATTACGGCGGTGATTGTTGTGATTATGATGTTGGTGGCGAGCATAGCTACTACGGTGGTTGTGATGATGGTAACGATGGTAACGAATTGCGGTGGCAATGCTAATGAAGATGGTAATAGTGATGATGAAAATCGTGGCGGTGATTGCATTAATAGCGGTGGCAATGATAATAAGTGTGTGTTATATGAACCCACAAAGGGTATAATATATGTTAACATTATTTGTTGTCACCTAATAAAAGTCTAACATTGGTGTAAGTTTTCTTTTCTCGTAATGAGTTGGTGAATTAGGCTTCTAATGAGCACGAGAGAATGCATATTTAATTGTCACAAAACGATCCAATGCATCCATAGCAACCGGTGAGGTCGTAAAGGTTATTTCGAAATGTGATAGTGGTTGTGTATAGAATGGGGCACCCACACTTTGAAAAGTTGCACCAAGAATAAAAATAGTTTGTTTCAACTCCATGGGATAAATAAAAATAAACATATGGGGCTAGATATTAGAGGAGAATATTGATGAGCTTAATCATGAAGTTGATGAACATTTAGAGGGGCATCCATATGCAATGTAGCAGCTACGAAAATGAGTTTAGTGTGGTTTAGGAGCTGGCACAACAAAATATGGAGCCTAAAAACATATTAGGGGCACTAAATAAAAGGACACTGCCAACGTGTCCAGCTTTTGAATCGTGTATAATACATGGGAGAAGATCGGGTCAAATCGGTGAAACTTCGATGCAGGTTGTTTTCCTAGAACTTAAAAAGCATCACTATATTTTTGTTTCGTGTAGATGAAACTATCAATGTAGTAGAGGGAGTGTTCTTATGTGGCGCCCTAATTCTCGAGGATCCGCCACTTTATCGAATTTACTCAAAAACACAATGGTTAATCAAGATAACACAACGGAAATAAAAACCTTTATTATAACCAAAGTGCTAATACATTATTGTTTTATAGTCTACCAAATACTATTTTGGTTGTCAAACCTCTATTGATGCCCCATCTTGATGCATTCTAGCTATCCATCCTCTCTCACTTGCAGCCATAGCTTTCCTTGGATCTAATATGCTTACTTAAAAACGTTAGCTGACACCGGTGTATCCTAAGTTTTCAGCTCATTTAAACCATTAAAATTGTTTGCCTATGCAAACTCATTTCAAAATATTTACGCATACAAGTATTAATAGGTCAATAACAGATTTTATTGTAAATCCCACAAAGCACTTTCTTATTAGGGACAAGCTCTCCCTCACACCCTTGGCAAGTCATCACTGCCTCATTGTACAACGCTACACCTTATTCCAACCCATACTGGGAACCTGGTGACAACCTCCACTTTGTTTTGATGACTTACTTTACTAATTGTTCTCTACCTTATTAATGCTTTTATAGAAAAAAAAACATTTTCTAAAACTTGTCTTCATGTGTCTCTTCGTCCGTATCTCATAATTTTTCCCCCAAACCCTAGTCCATGCACGGCTCACCTGTGCTTCGAACCCATTTCTCCCAAAACCTAGTCCCTACACGGCTCACCCATGCTTCGAACCCATTTCCTCAAAACTTGGTCCCTGCACGGCTCATCTGTGCTTCAAACCTATGCTTTTTCAATACCACTGTTTATAAAGACACTAACCTCAGACTTTTGGTACTCAAGCCCATAACATTAACCAACCTAACTCACCATCAAAGTTGATAATATTCAATTGACATGGAGATGATTTAAGTATTGTTCCATCGAATCGGTTTCTCGTAAGTCTAACTAGGAATAACTTTCATTGTAATGATCGTGCATTCGTGCATATATATGGTGAATGTAAGGCAAACCCAGTCACAAGCCCACCACACTTTAAATACATGCAAGTCTACCTTAGTCATAAAATGATAATCTTGACACCCCCATCTTTTACTAGGAGTCTGCATCTTCTCTCCGAGAGCGTCTCGTGTATCTCCGAACATTTCCAAGCATCTTACATCTTCTACTAGGATTCTAGAGGAGTATTTAATCGTAATCTAGGATTCGGAATCGAATTCGGCGTATAAAATGAAGTTTGTTTGCAACCCCCTTTTATAGGCCCCAACGTGACCTCCTTGTGCTTCGCGAGGGTTTGGCCACAATGGCCTCGCGTGGCACATGCTGTCTTCCCCTTCAGGCCACTCATTGGCTGCCATGTGGTGTTGCGTGGCATGCCCATATACTGCCACGTGTCCTTGTGAACTAACACGTGTCCTGCCATGCACAAAATGATCATCCACGTGTTAATGCGTGGTTGGTTCTGGTCAAGCGCGAACGATTAAACTTGTTTTCACGTTTTCCACTTCGTTCAAACTCCGTTTCCCGCACGTTTCTTGCCTACGTTCACAGTTTTTCGTTTCCTATCTAACCCCACTTACCACAACTCCTAAAGATGTATCTTAATTTTGGATTAGAGAACGACCTTTTATTGCGCATTTCTTGTGCGCCGATGCTCGTTTTCTCATTACGTTTTCGCACGTTTTCTTATTCGTATGTTAACGGAATTACTAAGTAAGTGGAAGCTTTCCTTAATCCAAGGGATTAGGATTCTCAAAATTTGAGGCATTACACTTTATCCACCCAAAATCATATATTTTTTAGTGTCTTTACCCGCATGTGTTGATGATATACAACAACTACAAGACAAATCAATACAGAATATCATTTGGTAAGATGGCGGGCATTGCGTTAACCATCAAGTCATTTTTGTGTTGCTCATTAGTTATTAATTCAGAGCGTGGGAAGAATTAAGGATGTTGCTGCAACAATAAAAATATACACTTGAGTAGGAGTGCATCGAACCCTATCTCATACTAACGGGCCAAGAGCTCACTTTAATGAATGCATGCGAGAAAGTAATTCCCAACACATCAAAGATCATGTGTAGCAGGTGGCACATCTTTGAAAAAATAATTTAAAATTGCAAACCGAGCATTCCAGATATAAAAGAATGGTAAATTTTTTAGCATCGTTGGACAACAGTAATCACCTCTATAACACCCGAGTAATATGATTCTAATAACGATCGCATGTTTCGAGAACTCATTCCCAATCACAAAGTAATTTTCTTATTCATCGTATTTACTTGCGAGGTTCAGTTAGAGCCCCAAAAGCTGATTGCATGGTGGGGGAAATTGCACGGGCAGAGGTGCATCTACCTTTGAGGGCCACTTTTATCTGAGACCATTTATACATATATATACATCGATGCTCGCGGGGGTATGAGTACTGTCATTTTGATACTACCAAGTATATCACATTCCAAGAATTTTGGTGTTTTAGATCCTTGATTTTGCCCCGGGGGATAAACCTGGCTCATTTGTTGGCCCAGTACTTCCTTGGCATTTTACTTGAAATGTAAGTAATTTTTTGTTAACTATTATTTATTTTCTACTAACGATTTCATTTTTCAGAACAACCACCCCAACCCTATCATCTGTGGCGGTTATGTTTCTCATGTGGACAGGCATCCAAAGATATATCAAGCTGAGATTCTTGTGGCACATACACTCGACTCTCCAACGAGGTTACTAATTTATGATGTTGTGAAGGCCATGAAGATTGCTGTAGATTTTGACGATGAGGTGCATTGGCCATTTGATAGGGGGATGTTATCTGCTGGTAGATGATGTTGAGGTGCAAGATCAGGGTTAGGTTCCCCACCGCCACCACTTAGGACTATTATCATACATTTACTTCCAATTGTAGGGATGAAAAAAATAGAGACGGATGGGTATATCCGAAACCCAAAAAATATGGGACGGGTATACCTAAAAATAAGATCGTTTTGACTATATTCAATATAGGTCCGCTGCCCGTAAATATACGGGCGCCTCCCCTAGATATACATGTGTACGCCGTAAATATACAGGCGTCCACTTGTAAATATATGAGTGGACGCTGGTATATCTAAAGGCACAAATTTTATATTTAAGGGTGTCACACCCTTCTGGTCGCAGAAACACCAGCGTGACCTCGTGATTGTTCATAAGCACATATGTTTACTATTATAAAATTTCATAGATTAATCAACCAAAATTACATTGTTTCAAATGAACCAAAATACAACTAAAAGATATAACAATGTTCAATGATAACACAAAACATAACGATAATAAACTTCTAACATCATGCATCCATCTCAAGCCACATTAGTTCTTGAAACATACATGAAATCAAGTGTCAACTACAAATGGTAGTTGGTGAGCTACAATAGTTAAAAAAACATTTTGTTTAATAGTTTAAAAGTTTGTATTGTGTCACGAGTCATGTTATACAAGACTAGTTGTAGAACTTTATATTAACTACTATTGATCAATCATCCGAAACCTGTATACATTAATCATATTAAAATGTATTTGAACCACATTGTCTTAACGATGCAAAAATGTATGTAAGCATAAGTGTGGTCACCCAAAGGTGTAGGTGGCTTAGTAAGGTCAATAGATCTATCGTCACACTACGTGGCTAATGTTAGTTAATGATCAATACTCCCATAGTTCATGTACAAGTTTGACAATAAGTTCGAGTTTAAAAAATTCTAAAATATTCACCGAAGCATGTGTATGTTGTATATAGTATGTCTCAACCCCAAGTTATAAAAAAAAAGTAAAACAAACGGGGAGTTGTAAACTCATCTTGTAAGTAGGTGAGAAATGTAAGTAGCAATGTAATTCAATGAGCACCGATACATAGAATAAGCACAACAATCAACCTAAGTATAAAATGTAAGTGTATGAGTATTTGTTAAACTTGGACTACTGTTTTAGACTTGTTCTAAGTGTCCTAAGTTCAACACATGTGTATTAGTGTGGTTATATGTCAAAAAGGGTATTTTAGGTAATAGCTAGTTTTCAAAGAAATTTTATCTGATTTTATTATTTGTTTACCATTATAGTTGAAAGACCAAACAAAAGTATCAAGTCATGAAATCTAAAATTGAGGCACTACTATGTGTTAGGTTCATAAGAATATTTGTTCTATAATTTTTTGACTTGTAGATTATTCTATAAAAATTCAAGAATACACTGATGTCAAAACAGTGAAAGTTTTGACAGCTGTGAAACAAATATTCATAGTATATTGTGAACTATTCCAAATTATGAGGAGACGATGGAACCATCATCTCATGTTAAATCCTTTGCTTCCACCTCCTCTCCTCAAAGTCTATCAAGTTTGTGAAGTCTAAGCAATCTTGCTAATAATTAAAATAAAAGTGTAAAAATAATAATATTATTTCCTCGTTAGACTATGTGTAATGGGTGAAGTGTGAGTGATGACGCGTCAGCTGCACGTATGCGCACGTAGGAGAAAGAGTGTCATAACCTAAGTGATGGTTTAAGGGTGAAATGGTGAGTGAGGGTGAAAGTGATAAGTAAAAAGTAGAAGGGTGAGGTGTTATATTTATAATTGGTTGATAAGTTAAAAAAAATCACCAATACACCCTCCACGCCCGTGCTGCCCATCACGCTCTTTCCCATCACGCACTCTCCGTTTTGGTGTTCTAGGCGTGAAGCCCTCCTCCACGCTTGGGACCACGCCCCACTACGAATGGTCTTAAAAGGTTACATAAAGTACTTATAAATAGATAACGTGAATTGTATTATAAATAGTCATGATTCATTATTTGGCGGTTTATATTTAACTATCTTAACTATTTCTCACTGAATCATTGCATAAATATATAAAGTTACTATATTGTAAACACCTAAAACAAATAAATGCTTGATACTTTTGTAAATATAAATTATGGTTTGAGTTTTTATAAATTATTTATTATAAACTTTTTAGATATAAATTGCTTAAAATTTAGTTGTAAGTTTACAAATTAAAGAAAAGTCAAATTTAAAATTAAATTAAATTAACTGCGGTTTCCTATGAGATTTGCAAGACATAACATATTTCGTCCCTAACGTTTCAAGTGTTAACAGTTTTCGTCATTAAATCCTCAACAGAAAATGGTTAAGTTTGAAAGGTTAAATATGAAACTTTAAGACTTGAAACATTTGAGACCGAAGTTTTCAAAACTTGAAACTTTAAAAACGAAAATTGTTAAGAATTGAAACGTTAGGGACGATTTGTAGTAATGGTGTACCAGAACTGTTAAGTATAACAAACCTTAAGGATAAAAAGTGTAGTTTACTCTTTTAAATATAAGATAAATATTTAATTAGAGAATAAAAAATTTAAATGATTTGAATTTTAATCTATTTTATAATTAAGATAAAATAACATATATAAATTTTTTTTAAAAAAACTAATGTGTTGTTATTTGATATTATTTTAAATCATTTATTAAAGTTACATCTTGGTAATACACGAGATAATAACCTGGTATATATAATAAAGCATGAAGGTTAACTTTTTTTTAACAACAAATTTATTCTATCAAAATCACACAACCTTGTACTTGTAGTGATTTGAATCCTTATAATTTTTGTAAGAGGCAAACATCATACCATTAAACCGCTTGGTGACTTGTGCATGAGGGATAACTGGATAAGCATTTCATATATTTTAAAATTTCAATTTGTTCCGCAACGTTTTAATAAATTCGTATTTCTTGCTTCTGACTTCCGAGTCGCATGAGATGGGCCAACCGCCAATGTATGAAATGTCAGGGGCCAAAAGTTAATAATCAGTTACATGTGCCAAAACTTGACTGTGGATCCAAAATGAAAAATCGGAGGTTTTAAAGTGTGGAATTGGGGTTTTCTATTTCATCTCTCCCCCCTCTATCTTCACCCAAAAAAAAACTTGTTCAGATAATCCTAGAAAAATTCTCAATAACTTTTGAGTTATTAGGAACGGAAGAAGAAAATAAAAGAAATTTTGGCACTCTCTCTTTCTATAGTATGCGATGCGTCATGATAGGTGTTTGTTTACATGGGCCAAAACTTGTAAGCAGTGTAATACCGAGTCTTTTGGTAACAGGAGCACCCGTCTTTCTTGAAATGGTTTTTAATAGTAGATATATGTTAAAATTCTGATGGCTATCTCAAAATTTAATCGCCCCCAATCTGCCTTGAATCCACTTTTTAATTTGTAAATGTTAGTTGTAATACTCCATTTTAAAATTGGCCAATAATAATATAAACCAAATTTAAATCAAGTTTAATCTCATTATTTATTTAATAAGTTAACCAAACTAACATTAGTCTATATTAACCAAGTTGATTGTTAATTTTAATAAGTTAAACCAAACCACCACTAGCTCATTATGCTTTTGTATATGAAATTTGGTTTTTTTTTATTTTTTTAACATGACCCGAACCGATATGAACATAAGAGAATATTATATAACGATACTCAGTTGATCATAAATAATTCTTGCTACTATGAAAATTTTTTTTTGGGCCTGCCACTGGTTATGAGGACGGAAAGTTGAGTAGCGGTAGCAAGTTTCTTACCGGCAGCGGTGGGGTCCGTGGTTACTCCGACAGTTGACAACATGGTTTTGAAAAACAAACCGTGGTGCTCTGATGAGGTCATGCGCAACTACAACGGATTTAAAAAGGCAAAGTTTTCGGTAACGAATTCAAGGGTTCCGACGGAGCACTTGATGGTGATTACAGTTAAGGAAAAATGACCATTTGTTTCTCTGTTTCTTGTATTTCTATTTTCTTTCCAGCAAGCTAGAAAATTTTGATTGTCTTAAAAGTTCAAATCATTAACCTTGTTATATGATTTATATAAGTCTAGATTGAAACTAAAAGTTCAAATCAAAATCTATTTTGATGAATCGTGTATTTTCAGTGTGTAAAAGAGTATAAATGTTCGAATCCATAAAATGGATGTGTAGAAAACAGCGGGCTTTGGAGAGAGTGGTAGCAGGGTAATTATAAATACTCTCCCAAATTATCCAATCATTTATATAAAAAAAATATATAAATAAAAATGAATAAGAATACTAAATTGTAAACACCAAAAATAATAATTCATTAAAACAAATTGCAATACAAATTCATTAGAAAATAATAATTCAACAAAAAGAATCTAAAAATCATATGGCCAACCATGACGGGCCGCTACAGTTGTTGGCTATACGGTTGTTGGCTCGACGGTTGTTATCTATACGATTGTTGGCTTAATCCGCATCTAGGTCTGGAAACCTTTTTGCCTCTCGAGTTAGAATTTTTTTTTGGAATCCATAGACTAAAAAACTGAGAGATGTTTGAGAAAACATACGTTGAGTGTGCGTTTTGTTTTAAAGAAATAGAGAGTATTTATATAGGGTTTAAGGTTGATTTTTTTATAAACTCACAACGGTCAAATATATGCAACGGTCGAAAATTGAATATAGCCGGCTCGGTTAAAAGTCCCCCCCTGTCACACCCTGACCGGCGGCGGAAACACCGGCCGTGACCTCATGATTGCTCAATAGCTCAATGGTTACTAATAAAT
>WOUH02000015.1:9370757-9386863 GCA_009936405.2 Stevia rebaudiana
GTTGATCGTGGCTTAAATGGGCCTAAACCCTTATTGGGCCTTTCTTGTTTAGCCCATTGGGCCTAAAGTCCAATATCAAAATTTGCGAAATGTTACACATAGTGGAACACTGGCAAATTGGATGAGAACTATGGTTTATTTTTGTTTATTTATTTTTAATTTAATGTTATTATATTATGTTTTCAGTAATGTATTGGTTTTTTAATTTAAGGAAAATGAATTTTTAGTGTTTTTTATAAAATGCTACGTTTTTACTTCCAATGGTTGAGAAGGATCAAACAAGATCGAAGGTAGTTGCATCAAAAGAAATACAATATTTATCTTAGTAATAAAAAGGTGAGAATCTATGACTTGACTAGGTTAAAGCTTTTTAGGTTATTAAATGCTATATTTGAATGTTTTTTATTGATCGTTAGAAATTGATGGTAGGGGAAATATCTTATTCAGTGAATCAAGTTATTCCTAGTTGCTCCACTTGAATCATGGCTCCTTATCTCGTGATCCTGTTGTTTTCGGACGTTCTTCCACATGTGGTGATGTCATCTTCAACCATTTTCAAAATCAACCGTTATAACTTAGTAGTTAGTTATCTTCCAAAAGTTTTCAACGTCATATGTCTTTGGATCGAACAATTTGATTGACATTCAGATACGTATATTTTCTTTAAAGCTTCAAATTGAAACTTCTTCAAAGCAGTTTGAAGAAATCTCCAGACTGACTCTTACTTATTCGGAGTGCATCTGAATTGGTTTTCTTCAGTACTTGAATTGTTTTCTCTAACATGTGAAGCTGCTTGATGAAGTCCAACCGGTCATACATACAAATGTTATGACCTCTAAAGCTATAAATTCAGTTTTTAACTACAGTTTACTCTCTTATTCATAGTCTTGAGTTGGTTGATTCATTCTAATGTTTCTTCAAACAAAGGGTTCATAAACCGTAGAAAGAAATAAACTGGCCAATTGTTACAAAAACGATACCATCAGTATCGTTAGACGGCCCACGACAACTCTGTTACAAGGGTCAAAATGTGAGGTAACGACCCTGTTTGAGACCCAGACTCCCTACTGATAATACCTGGTCAGCTATGGGATTCGGATCTACTCTCACCCACACTTCCTGACTTCGTGTTATAAGATCCCTCAGGCTCATCATTAAGATTGTTGGCTAGTGACTGACCACCCAAATATGTGTCTAACAAAATTCGAACCCGAACCGTTTGATTATTACATTGGTCCATATTTCGATAGTTAATTATTACACACTATCGAATAAAACCATTCTATTTTTTATCAATATAAATTGTATCTAATAATACTAAAAGTTCAAATAATATTAATTACGTACTTATACTCATTATTATACTATTTAATTATTCGTTACAACTTACGACAGTGACGTAATACCTTATGATTGACTGACCAAGTGAAACTTCGAAAGCAGGTTGTTTTAAAACGTTAATTAAAATCCAATATTTACAATTCAGTTTTTTTTTTTTTGGTTATTTTACCATTTGTTGTTTCGTCTTATTATTATTTGTATAAATGTTTTTATTAAGAAATAAGTTTTCTAAAACAGTTTTTTATTGCAAGGGTTGTTTAATACGTTTTATAAAGCCATTTTTTTCCTATTTATTGACAATGGAGAGCTTAAATCAAAATACATAGGGGACCGGGAATATTTTGGGGGAAAATTAAGGGAGGCCGGGCTAAATATGTAAAAAAATTTGGACAAAAATCCCAAATTTTACACTGCATACCAAAATAACAGTAGGGGCCGGGGCCACCCCAAGCCTTCACTAAACTCCACCCATGTTTATTGATGATCCTTATATATATATTTTAAATAATCAAAAAATAAAAGACACAAATATATGGTGACAAAATACAGAAAAAATATGAAAGATGAGATATTGGAATATACGTACGTTTAACCTGACCCAAACTTTTTTGCCGTCTTAAGAAGTTACTTTTTAAGTATTCATACTTACGTCAATGAAGATTAAAAAGTTATTCTTATGTTTATGAGCATTAAAATGTAACTTTTTAATGTCATTAAGATAGACCTAAGACATTTTTTAATGTTTGTTTGGCGATCCCGGCCAAGCCGGACCACGGTTGCTCATAACATTGTATGTGTTGATAAAATATGATAAATGTTTTATCCGGTTGACCAAACAACCTTGACATAATCGTTGTGCGTAATTTAAATTACAAAAACACTCATCCTAATAGATTTTAATAGTGACATTTACATAAATTAATAGCATTTGACAAATATATATCTGTTTTGAATCGTTCAATTACCATTTATTTATTTAATTTTACTAATATATGTTGTCATGCGTATGAAATCGTTCTTTTCTCTTTAAAAAGTTGGCAATAACCGTCAAGTATATGGTCATGCTAAACGGGTAAATGATTTTAAATACTGTAATCAGATAATACATAAATAAAGAACATAAAAAGTGATAAAAGATCTAAGCTCATATGCACATACATACATATTTTTATATTTTGAAACGTCCAACGAATACTTTAAGTCTGCCTCCTAGTAAATGTAAGAATTGTTCGTATAAGCTTGAAATAAAAACACTTTTATACAACTATTACTATATAAACTTGAAATAAAAACACTTTTATACAACTATTACTATACAAAGATAGAAATATATTACTGACGAAAGCGTGTATTATGTGAACCTCATGTTAGAGAGTTAACAAAAAAACTTAATATGGACCATTTATTCTAAATTTAAGCCATCCATTTAACATGTATTGCATAGTATATACACAGCTTAAAATGGAGGGGCCGATTGAGTTACTTGTAAAATAGAGGGCCCAGATTGAGTTTTTTGGTTAACTCTCTAACATCATGTTCACATAATACACACCCTTCATTACTAACTATTCAAGTACAACAAAAAAGAAAGTAAATTGCAACAAATGTAGAATTAGATAGTGATGATGTGGCTGAGAACTCATGTTTAACATGAGTCTCTTTAAACATATTTCGGGTCTCTGAATAGAACTCGTTTGTCTCTTAGGATAGAAGAAATGAAGCACAATGTATTGCCTACAATAGCTTAGACCCGAATTGTACCATACTTATGTACCACTACAAGTTTATCCACCACCAATGTGGGACAAGCTTTTCCCACCTTTCTCCTTATATTTGTAGTTCTACACAACTACGAACATTCAGTTTTGAATATTAATATCTCATTCATCTTATCTTCGTTTTGAACGTGGTTTGATTTGTTAGAAAGTTCTAACATAGTAGAACACAAGCCTAATAAATACGGCTCTATTGACTGATAACACATAGTTATTTTCATCTGAAGTTGACAAAAAATCATTTTTGCAACTTATTGAAAACCTCATTTTTCACTAAATCTCTCATTTTTGCCAACTGTAAACCCATTGGCAAAAGGACACAAACCCCGCGAACGCAGAAATTGTTGGTGACAAGGGCTGCCCACTATACAGAGGAAACATACCGCCCAACGGCCCAGTGTGTTAAAACCTCTGACTCACCTGACCTTCAAGTGAGACTCAAACTTATGACTTTCACATTAGAAGACCATGGGATGGGGTTGCATAATCCTAAACCAATTAATTTGGGCAATTGGGCCTTATTGCTGAACACATACATAAACTATAAATCTTACATATTGTGAATGACAGATTCACTAATAGAGCAAATAAGTTAGTTCTTATTTTCAGATACACTCACTGTATCCGTGTAGCTAACCTTTATTTTGAATTGTTCTATTAGGAAGTTCAAAGCTATGGATCCTGATAATATCTTTGAATGTAAGGGTGAAAACCGGTAGCAAGTGTTTTTCATGTATCTGAGTAAAAGAGTATGAAATTTCATCTGTGACATATATCATTAATATCAACCGAGTCAAATGACTTGATATGACAAACGAGTTCTCTTGGGAGTAATGATTGTTACATCATACAGATGTGCCTAAAGGGACAGCCCAAAGAGGAATACAATTGTAAAATAGTAGATATCCACAACTTAACCACCAAATGAGGGGTGTTAAAGTCCGAAAGAGTTAGATTTGAATTAACATAGTTCGAAATTGGAACGGATAACCATGACTAACTCTGAAAGATTATACATGTATACACTTGAAGCATAAATGAGTGACACATGCTCAGAAAGATACGAAATAATACTTATAACAACTTTTTTACTCAAAATCACCATGCTTGGAAACACTAATTATTTTAAACATTCATATAAGACACAAGTTACATCTTCCAATGATTGAGCCGTACAATACAAAATCAATGATTTAACTTAAATAACTTTCCCTTAATTACGGAACTTTACCTTTAAAAACAAAAGCACAAACATGCCATGTCGGATATCATTAGATTCAACTAAAAGTAGATACAATTGCAACTTTCTTCCATTTGGAAATCAACACTAATAACGGCGGGTTATACGGGTAAACCATTAACCAAGGCAGGGTGACCATTTGCGCACCACTACCCATTGAACCATTTTTAAAATCAAGGATGGGATGCAAAGTAAGCCAATAGGCCCACCAAGGGCGCGTTTATATACGTTGTGGGCTCGGTTTCTTGAAAGAAGGGTCTAGAGTCGGGAAACGCATCGGTGGTGTTGGGCCCACCAACTACGGCTCCAACTAATACGTTTGGGTTTGGGTCTGGGCTAAAGAAGTAACGGGACCCGGCCTTGCAACCTATGTGAGCTGGATGGACTCTGACTGAGGGTAATGAACTGCCCCGATGGTGAATCCTTTGTGGGTAACGGGGTCCGTATCCTACCATATAAGACATTTTCATAGGATTATCTCCAAGAATATAGTTAACCTGTGGATCAAGCAAAGAATGTAAATTACTTTAGGAACAGAAAAGTTAATACAAGTTTTGATGCATGATGTACAAGTTAAGAGTTTGATCGGATGTTTACACAAGTGGCGTAAACAAGCCAAGTTACTCATGAGTTACTAAATTTTATTTTAGAAAACTATATAAAGTATATTGTTACACAAAAATTACTATAAATTATTATATATAAAAATTAAAATAATGAACATCCAAACTCAAACTTAGATGTCCTCGCGTCAGGTTCGACACTTTCAGATTCAGGTGTACAAAACAGGTTTTTTTTTCAACCTGAACCGGTTTGGAAACTGGTTTGGGTCGAAAATATTAGGAACCTATCGAATCGGTTAGGGTCGGGTTCAAGCAGGTTTGGGACCACAAACCGCCGGTTTAGTCGGGTTGAAACCGATTTGGGTCAGGTTCAAACCTGTGTCAAACCGGTTTCGAGATTCCGGATCACAACCCGGTTACAAACTGTCGGTTTCCAACAGGTTCAGGTTCAGTTTTGAAACCTGTTCGGGTCCATAACCGGTTTTTTTGTACATCTCTACACTTAGACCCCACCTTAACGTTAAATTATAGATAAATGAAAGGGGTCCAAAAGAAGGCCCATGGGCCATGACGAATGAGAATGTTTGTGTGTAAAAGGTTAGAAAACAATATAACCAGTTATCTTTATTTAAACCTTAAATGGGCCCGCAATTAATTACAACCATCCATTTGGCAACAACCCAAGTCATGTGTATGAGCCCGACACTAGTGGTAGTTTTTAGTTTTAAAGCGGCAAGAGTTACCACAATGAATCAATAATTCTAAAATGCATTTGTTTTTGTAAACCATTTTGTTTACATACGGTGTAAACAAAAGTATTCAACAATCACTCACTAAAAGCATAAATTGTCTTTTTTTTTTTTTAAACTCGAGACAGATAATAAAAGTAGATAATAAAGGAGGTGCACAAGCTTCACTTAACTCACCTAGACTCACAAGTCTAAACTTTATATATAAATAAATTATAAAAAAATGGATTTAAATATATATATAAATATGGACGTGTATACGTAGGGATTTTTCAAGCGATGACGGAAATTCTAGAAATTTTTTAATGAGCCAAGCTTAACGTTAGACAAATTTAGGCTTGACTCGGTTCGTTTAAATCTAACTTTAGGTCTAATAATTTGATAAAATAAGTAAAAGATTTTATTAACCTGACGTCTGGCCAAGCTTTTGAGAAGAGCGGGAGAAGCTGTTTTATCGCCACATGGCACAACGTGATTGGCGTGACTTAGGTAGTTAGAATATGCCAACAGAAGGAAAGATAGTGAAGTCACATGTTGCATATTACTTCCTCCAGCTTTGAATATCAATCCACCTGATTATCACCAAACAAAATTTTAGAAAATTCTTTATTTCATACGGTTAAATGAAAAAGAATCAAAGAAACCGAATCAAAGAAACCTGGTGAGTATTCAACTTGAACATGCGCGGTTCCAGGTAATAACGAGCATATAAAAGAATCAGCATTGTTCTGGAACGATTTTAAATCAGGCGATTTTCCCATCAAAACTTCCTGCATGAATGTTATACGTCATAACTTGTAAAAAATAGCAAATATAAAAAAAAAAAAAAAAAAAAAAAAAAAAAAAAAAAAAAAAAAAAAAAAAAAAAAACACACACACACACACATAGAAATGAGCATTTGTATCTACGGGGTGTAACTTTATGGCAGGACACCAACTTCGAACGAAATTCATGGATTTGAAATAAGTTTTAACTTTTTTTTTTCAAATTAAATATATTTATCGTCATACTTAAATAATTGTATACCTTATCTCCAAATTTATAAATTGGAATAAAAAATGATATAAAAAATACCTTGAATATAATTGTAATTTAATACTATTAGTATGCTAGCAAAAAAGATTAAAAAAAGATATGGTTAAATGGATCATGTTCGTGACAACCAATGATACACATGCCAAGTTGATGTTCAAGGGTCTAATACAACTTTTAACGTAAAATGTTAAGTTTTTGGAAATTTTTTACATTAAAAAGATAATATATTTTTTATCCAATTTAAGTATGGTCACTATCAATTTAAAACTTTATAAAGGAATACTAATTACACCTATCCATAAAGTATGGGAATTTGAGAAGAATTATGAAGTGTCACTACAATCCTGTTGGCCCCATTGCCTTTACGCACATGCATTGTAGCAGAAAACTACTGAAATTGTAGATGGGTCCCACCACATTACCCACAGAAACCTAAACATGAAGGGTGGTACATAACTTCTTGCATTAATCCATTCTATTTGAGAGTATAGACCTAATAGATATAGTCCCTTTATTTGTTGCATAAAAAGGACAATGTTTCTTTATCAAGGACATGTTCTTGTTGTATAAAAGAACTAGACCAATAAGTCTACAATGCTACAATTTATGATTTGTCAAGATGCATTTTTTGACGTTTGAAAAGTAAAAAGTAGTTATTTGCCATTCGTTTTGACAGTCATTGTCTTATTATTACGTTTTCAAATCCCGGATAAACAAATATGGATTTTGGGTATAAGAAATTTGATTATTAAATTGTTTAAGGTCCAAATACCTTTAAAAAACATGTCTTGAACTTCGAGGGGTGATGGAGTGATGATCCGTGACGGACTTTGGATTTATTTTAATGGCGGTGGAAATTTTTTGAGGTCATTTGAGTATCAGTGTATTATACCTTTTTTTTATAGTCGGGTTCTTTTGGGTCAAATCGGGTCAGATCATGATTAAAAAGACAAACTATATTTCATATATAAAAGCATAATAGGCTAATGGTTGGCTTGGTTTAACCTATAAAATTAATAATAAACTTCTTTAATATAGGATAATGATAAATTTAGTTAACTTAAATTGTGTTTATACGCGCATTAATCATAAGTCAACATTCATTATATACCAAACGTCTTTACCATATGCAATTTATTTAACGTTTAAGAAAGAACAAGCACACAATTTGGCAGATTTTTGTGCGAAATTGACAAGAAGCGACATGGTAATGGGACCCATTGTGGTTTGTATTAGAAATAAACATGATTTACAAGTAGAAACCAAGAAACCATGTGACTTGCTGACATAAAGGTATTAAGGTATGGGGTACATTACATATTAGATTAGACACGCAGAAGAGGAATATCGGGACACATGCATAAGACAAGGAATTTGATAAGTTCAATAATAAATTAGAAAAAGAAATAAAGTCCAACATGTTTCCAAACCCGTGGTTGTAGTCCTACTAATCTAATAATCAAAACATTTAATCACAAGTTTTGCGATTAATTAACTGAAGAATATCCATGTTTAGTAGATATTTTATTATTAAGTAAAAAAACTTTCGTGTCTCCTATATATGCCTATAGAAAACTACTATTAAAAAGAATTTAATTAAAAATAAACAGAGTTATTACTTATTAGCAATAAAATATTATGGTTTTATTATTAGGATTGATAAGTAAAATAGTAATAAGTAGTTTATTACGTACCTTTGAAATAAGAACATTGATGCCAGCATGTTTGTTATCCCATCCAAATTCATTAATGGTATCACCTGCTCTTAATATTACCTCGTTTCGTACAATGTACTCACGATATTGCCGTCTTCTTGATGCTTTGTGTAACCAGGCTGCTGCCCATAACAATTCGTCCTGATATAATTAACCCATTAATAATATATTATATATAAATAATAAATAATAGTAAATCAAATAATGAAAATACATTATGAAAAGAGAAAAACAATGAAAGAAATCAATACAAATTTTTATTTAATAAAATAGTGTATTAATCTAAAAAATTTCATCTATAGTCAGTCACTTTATCACGTGAAATTTTTTTAAAATTGACAAAAAGTGTGAATCAAATTATCACTTAGAAACCTAATAAAAGTAAAAAAAAAAAAACAAAATGACTTGTAAAATCACATGAATAGTTAATCATCTTGACAAAATGTATTTTTGATTGAAATTTATTTGGAAAAAATTTCAGTTTGACCAAAACACGACCGTTACAAGAATTTCTATGACATGGAAAATTAATCACAACTAGAATATTGGCTTTACGTAAAACTTGGCAAGATTTGCGTCAATTTAATAGCTTGAGACATGTGACCTACTTTGATTGGATTTAACTTTTTATAACGTTAAATTAAAAAATAATAATAATAATAATAACAGTCGATTGATATTTTGGATAAACTATTTTTCTAAAATGACTACCTAAAATCAAGTTGTTAGATTCAATTTAAGGGATTAAAATACCTGATAACCGTTGTTGTCACAGTAAAAAGGGCAAACAGCAGACTTTAAGTAATCACTATATGCACCTCTGTAAGTATCAGCAAAACGGAAAACCTAACAAAGATCAAAGTAAATATAATGAGTACGTAAATTGCTTTGGAAGCGTTAAAATTTAAAAATAACAGAAATATGTCATGAATCCCTTGTAGGGCCCAATTACTATAAATGAAAGTCAAAAATTAAAATAGTGTACTTAATTTTAATATAAATTTATTAGTAACTGAAAGATGACCACATTGAGCAGGGAGCATTTAATATAGTAAAGTAACAAATGTCCACAAATGAATAGAATTATTGAAACTCCTTAAGTAAGATTGATTCTTTGTTTAAACCTACTTTGTATATATAAGTGTGCGTATTAAAATGCACAAATTCACTAATATTATATTTGTAACACTAAGGTATACATACTGAATTTTTTTTATATTAATCTTTAAATAGTAACAACACGTCAATACATGGAAACTAGATATAATTAGTTTTGTAATAAGAATAAGAATGTGATGGATTTAGCATAAACTAAAAAGGAAGTTAGTTAACAGCATTTCAATAAATGGCATCCCATGTGAAAAATTATAATATCTAATTTGACATAAAATTTATTATTTTAAAAGTAAAATTCACTGTTTACCGATAGAACCGAACAGCAAACATACCTACAATATAATAATAAGATTCTATATACTTCTTTCAAATCTAGGCAAATATTTTTTCTTTAAGATTAACAGCAACTAAAAGTTTCTCATAAATACAGAAAAATACCACAAAAGTACAATTGTACAAACTTCGAAACGTATGAACCAACCAATTAAACAAATTGACACGTACGAAAAGCATATGAAACGTTACTTTACGCCATAAGAAACTGACAAAAATAAAACGCACCTTAACAGCACGGTTGAGAAGTATGCGAGAGTATACAGGATCACGTGACCGGAAAACAATCGATGCAGCGGCCAAAGCAGCAGCGGTCTCCCCTGCCACGTCAGATCCAGGGTGGCTCCGATCAATCTTATACGCCGTCCGGAGCGTATCCATATCTTCCGGCCGTTCCCAACAGTTGTGATCGGAAATAGCGTCGCCTACTTGAACATAAACGACGCCGTCAGTTGCCGTTGCTTTCAGTAAGTAATCTGTTCCCCATTTCACGGCCCTAACGGCGTTTCCAAGCTCAGGTCCCATTATCCGTCCAAAATCTATCACACTCCAGGCTAGCATTGTCGTCGTGAACGCCATCGGAAAACCGAACTTAATGTTGTCACCAGCATCGTAGTATCCTCCACGTAAATCGACCTGCAAATTTCACGATGATGAGCTATTGAACGAAAATGGAATTAAACGCGTAACGGTAAATCTGTACTACGAAACATCACAGAAAAACGCACATTTTAATCATGAACACGCGATTTTGACATAATCGAAGCTTATGAATTATGATTCAGTGAACCGTGAAAAACAACAAAATTTTGGTAAACCTACATTTCAATAACGTTTAGATGCGAGTAAAATCGAACGCAAAACTGTAGTTCTGTGCTACGATACTTCACAAAAACACATTTAAATCAATAAATCAAGACCTAAACGAAGCTTATCGCCTCATCAGCATACGTAATTCAAAACAAAATGAAGACAAATACCCCGGCGGAAGCTCCGTCGTGCAATGCAGAATGACTCCGCCACTTGACACGCTGATCCGGCGGAAGCCTGCCGGAGCGCTGACCTTCAAAGAAGAGAATGCATTTCCGAAGAGCATCGGAGTAATCATGCGCCGTGACGGATGCGGAAAAGAGGAGAAAAAGAGTAAAAACGACAACAACAACCGGAAAAGCTGCCGGAGAAGTTACCGCTTTTGGCGCCATTTCGAGGTTGCTGGAGGGAGAAACGAAGGATGAGAGAAAAGTGAAGCGTCGTCGTTTGGTTTTATAGAAAGAAAAAGTAGGTCATTGGATGCTTGAGTATGGGCCAATGAGAGTGGAACACGTGATAGGGTCCGAAAGGATGGGTGTGGGTTTGAATACCGATGAACACAGGGGCGTTGGTTTGACTAGTGCAGTTGTGCGGTGCGTGAATTGACTGTTCGGGTCGGGTTTCAATCTCACCAGGTTATTACAACGATAAAAATTTAGGAGAGTAAACGTCTGAGTTCGTCAGAAATTGAGTTAAACTCGTTTAATTTATGAAAGGTTAAACCTTTACTCGCCAGTTTAAGCATTACAATCTACATCTAAAGTTCCAATTTGAGGTTGGCTAATTTTAAGCTATATATATAGAAGACTCGAGCTAGATCAACAATAAATTTAACTAGTAGGATTTTCGTACCTGTTATGTTGGAAATTCTAGTACAATCTCAAATATCAAAACGGAGGCACGGTCTCGATATCTAAACATAGACACAAAAATACATCGCAATGTCTATAACTCCTATGTACAACCCTAAAGTGTATCTCTCATAAATGTGGTTGTCAATTCCAAAATATCATGACACATATAAAAAATACGTCGTTACGGATGCCACTATGACTTAAAACCTTAAGTTATAACATGTCTTAAACTTGATTGTCAACCCTTCGAAGTAAAAGGCCCAAAAAAAACCATAAAACACACGAAAAAATGGTTTATATAACAACTTTTATCCGTCATAAACGTGACTGTGAGTACACTAGATATAGAAGCAAATCCCAAAACAAAAGTAATGCAACAAAGCCCAAAAAATAAGAATAAAAAAGTGCACACCACCTTTGTTGAAAAAAAAAAAGAATAACACTATTCATGATCACTTCCTAATAGTCATGAGAGGCTTTTATAGGGTGTAGAAGGTGCGACCGCATAGATACTCTCTTTTTAGGGCACGGAATTTACAAATTTTTATTGTATATATTTTATATAAAAAATTATATATTTTTTTTTTATAAATCAAAATTATAACAAACCATATGTAGATAAAACCTAAAATTTATTATTTAGTTTTGATCAATTTATAACCCAATAAGATAAATGTCCAAATTAATTTATAAAACAATTGAATAAGGCCCAAAACAATTGTTAATTAAGATCGACAATGTCCCAAAAAAGATTTAATGGATTGGCAATGATAACTACGTATTGAGAATGATCTACTAGAGAATATGGATTATGATGATTTGATCAACAACTTTGCTTCAAAAAATGGTATGTGAGTTTCACGATTTATTTAGGTACGTGAAAGACATCATTTTGCTACAATATTATTGTTTTGCACTGTTTATTAACTTATTTAATCTCAATTATCGTTGAATTTTTGAAAAAAAAAATTATATAGAGGCCTTTTTTTTGGATTCGCACAGGACACCTGAATCCTTGCAGGCGACCCTGCCAATAGTATATATGTATGTAATTTTTCAAACATAGGTTTTTTTATTATTTATTAATATTTAATTGTGTATAGGCAAATGAATAATCATAAGCAATTATATTTATAATTTGAGCTTGGCCTTGTTTATTTCAATTTAGATTTGAAATGGTTTAAGAACTCATTTCATACTTTTAACGAGTCGATCTGAATCAGCTTACAAATGGTCCAACTGATTTACACCATTTTTCTCATACCAGCCTAGAATTTGAACTATGCACTTTAGAAAAGAAAATAAACAACTTAACAACTCGAAATGAGTCGTGAGTCATGACACATGAGACTTGGATTTATTACAACTGACCGTTACTACTCCGTCAGGACCGTCCCCACATAAAATAATGCCGTTAACTACCATCCAACGTTTTCACCCAATCATTTTCAGGGTAAATGAGGAGGCAGAACGGTGAGAGACGTAAATGAGGGTTGGGGCATTTAAGACATTTACCTAATTTCCTTTTTGCCTTGCACCCTTCACGGTTGCACCGTCTTTTTATGATATTCACTTGAAACATTGTGCTCTCTCATCACCTTTTTCATTATGTATTGGCTTCTTCTAAAAAACAGAAATTATAAGTTATTATTTTTATAATAAAAATATATACCAACATAATAATAAGTTTTATAAAATAAAGTTTAGAATTTTAATCATGAATCAATCTTTTTTCATATTATGTATGTGGTCAATTTTATTTTATTTTTAATTTTATTTGTGAAATATATGTATTAAGATTTTACACGAAGGGCGAATGGTATAAAAAATTATTCTGATGAAAGCATGAGATTGAATTGTATTGTAGACGAGATAAACAAAGTGTAGCGTCTCAAACACTCCATCAATCCAAAATATTTGTATTAAGATTTTACACAAAGGGCAAATACTATCAAAAACTATTATAATGAAAGCCTCGGATCGAATTGTATTGTAGACTAGATGAACAAACTATCGTGTCTCAAATAAGATACTCAACAAGATACTCACACTCGAACAATATATGGGTACAATCGGCTGCTAGCAATATGTTTTTTCATCAAGAATATCCACCCGTGTTGAGAGGCCATGGTTTCGACGAAGGCAAGTTGAATGTTAGTAATTATTATAATATAGTCGATCAGTCACCCGAGTTTGGACCCGAGTTTGGTTCAAAGAAGTTACCTTATGGGTGTGCATGTAAACAACTTAACATGTTGTGTTCTATTGCTTAGGATTCATGTATGTAATGTAACTCTTTGTAGTATTAATCAATCCAAGTTGTATCTTTGGATAACTGACTTTCTATGTGATATTAAACTCATCAAATAAGTTTATCATGGTCTACAAATTACGTGTGTTCGACCCTTTAAGCTCAACATATGTAATGGAATCAACAATGGTAACTTGACTAAAAACTACTATAGGTTGGATCACTAATTCACTATTGTTCAAACAAAACACATGTTGTAGCTCATGTTAGAGTTTATGTCCATTTGTGTAATCATTTAAACCAGGCGTACTATTTGTCTATTTCTAGTCATTAATAATTCCTACAAAAATAATATTGACATATGTCTAATGCCTTTCATCAACCAAATAGTATCCATTTGAAACCACGCAACCCGTTTTAATTGATTAAACCACAAACCTTTAAATCCTTATACCAAGATAATAGTATACTAGCCAAAACTAGCTCTATTATCATTTATCAAGTTGAATTGCATTATATAGCAACGCTTCAAATATCAAACAATAAAATACAACAATTAAATGCTATCAAAACTTGTTGTGATGGAAAGCACAATCAAAACCAAACCAATCAATCTGTAAACTAGAACAAATGAACAAACTATAATGGAGTTGTCCTATAAAAAGTCCATAAAACGAACAACGGATGGATTGATATGGTGTTATCAACTGTTGATAGCCTCTAATTTGTTGGCATAAAGTATTTATTCGTATCAGGTTCATGTCTAACAAAATAAGCAATAGATAGATTTTATTAGTAGATTATATTGGCCTCAATTGGATCGAACAGTTGTAAAACGTAAGAAAACTACGATGAACAGGCTTATAAGAAACTAGCTAGAAAAACGTTGATATTATTATCAAAGAACCACAAGTAAAACCCTAACACTTAACCCCTATTTATACTAAACAAGACTTGCAAAATAAGTACGCCTAATTAGAATCAAACTATGAAACCTAAATAAAACTAATAAACTCAAAATAGTTATCTAAAATACCCTTACATATATCTCAATGAAGTTGTTCTTCTAGCCTAACTTTCAATACTTTTCACCTCTGGTCCCTCAACCTTCATTACTTTACTTAAACTACCCTTTCAATCTTAAAATCTCAAGATTAACACAATAGATTAAAAGGACATGTGTTTGCATAAAAAAAGGTGTTATCAACTTACCGTTGGACTTCTTATTCGTCTAGAAAACTAGCATACTAGTTTATGGTTCTAAAGACACTCATGACTCAAAAGGACATAATCTATAGATCAGAGAACCACTTAATTAATTACATAAATTCGGCCTTGCATAAGTTACATACAAAACAAATTTGGGTGGAGTTATTTTATCTGCATAAATGGGACCATTGTGTTAGGGACCATCTAACACTTCATCTTTTAATTGTTGGTCCTATTCACATATGTCTCGTAGCCCTTTATCAGATTTGTCAATTTTAAGTTGTAGCCCTCATAAAACAACATTAGTAAACGTGTTGTCAAGCACTTTCAATGGGTTACTCCTGACATGCCTGGTCTACGAGTGCGACCTTTGAGCCTCATATGACGTTGGGAGTGTCATTGAGGTGTCACATCCTATCACATGATCCAACTATCATGGAATATTTCATGATTTTTGTAACAATAAAGGTAAGCATCACTCGACGAACGAGAAACTTGACCCCACCAACCAGGAGGAACCCACCAATGGAAGACCCCTCTGACCCAACTTAGAACATATTGTTCTAGGTGGATACTAGTCATTCAATGCAAAACTTCAAAGATATGGTAGGGGTGTTTTTCTCTCAAGACCGAGTGCCACATAGCATGTCATGTCCGTCCGCATATAGTATAGCACCAAACACGAGGAAAGCGTGGTTATGAACTTATGATCCATCCTCACGATGGTGCATCACCTTCAACTTGTAGATAGTGCTCAAGCGAAAGTCAGGAATAAGGCTTCAAGAGACCTGGATCATGTACCAAATATAAGAGTGTTATGATATTCTCTTGTGTTGTTCTATAATGAGTATGCAATCCAAATTATTTTTTAGGCAAGCTAGTATGATCACGCGCTCCCAAAGTGTACGATCGCTTCTAGATATAATATTAATTGTTACGGGACTCTCGTCTCACTAGTACAAATTCGTTTTTTTAAGACGGTTAAATCCATTTTAACCGCCTTAGAAAATGTCGCATCAAAAAATGTAAACCGCCTTAAAAAATGCTTTCTTTCTTTGAGCCAGTTCTTTCACCCGCCATATAAAATACATAATATGAAAAAAAAACATTTTTT
>WOUH02000015.1:9386963-9398237 GCA_009936405.2 Stevia rebaudiana
ATTGTGATAAAATTATTTCTATAAACCTAAGACATATTCTTATCTACTGTAAATTTTTCATGTGGTAATTTCAAGGATTTATAGGTCAAATAAATCTGTCAAGTAGCTTGTAAAATTTGGTAGAAAATCTTATATGATTAACTATAATGTATAACAATGTATTGACATGTAAGCTTATGACATGTTACGATGATGTGACTAATGACATGATATGGTGTATGTGACATAAGAGTATATGTAGTAGCATCGTTAGGTATGTGATGTATGGCATGTCATGTAATGGTTGATTTAGCATGTTAGAAATTGTAAAAACATGATTTAGTATTTGTTGAAACATGCGAACATGTCACACACACTTGCTATTTTAGGAAAGGTTTATGATATGTACTAAACTTAAGTCATGTATGTTACGTGGTAAGTAGTGTGTGCTAATTATCATGAGTACATGAGCTACATGAGTATGAATTATGACTTGTATGTTAGAAGCGACATGTTTAGGACATGTATGTTATTTATTAAAAGTATGAACCTGTGTGAAATATGTTATTATTAGATGACATATAGGGTATAGTAGTTAACATGCTAGGTCTATGTGACAACTGGTTGACTATTTGGTTAAAAGTTGACTTGACTTTCTATTTTTAGAAAGTTTCTATTTTTGGAAACTTTCTAATTATGGAAACTTTATATAATGCGTTATGTAAGACATGAGTATACATGATGCCTTAGCTAACATGTTAGGACTATCTGGTCAATAGTTGACTTAACATTCTATCTTTGGAAAGTTTCTATTTTTGAAAACTTTCTATTTATGGAAACTATGTATTAATATGATATGCATGACATGATAGAATATGGAAAATGTATTAGTTAACATGTTAGGAACTATCTAATCAGGCGTTGGCATGAATTTCTATTTTAGGAAAGTTTATATTTTTGAAAACTTCCTATTTATGGAAACTTTAAGTTGAAGTGCAGTGTATGATAAGATATGAGTAACATGATAAGTATTTGACCTGCTAGGACTACTTGACGAGTGTTGACTTGACTTTCTATTTTTTCAGAAACTATCTATTTTTTGAAACTTTCTATTTATGGAAATTTCATATTTTAGGAAACTTTCTAACTACTGAAATTTCCTTTAATATACTATAAATCACAACATAAACAAATAAATGAGTCACCAACGTGTCGTCGGGTCAAATTAAGTATAAGGGTAAAAATGTAATTTTTACATAAATTGAACAATCACTTGGAGTTGTATAACACATTTCGTCTATGGACCAACACAAAACAAACAAACTTATAAGTATCTATGATTAGGTATTTGCTACCTGCCAGTTAGACGATTATGTAGCAGCGCGTAGTTGTGGATGTGAGTTTAAAGCCCCTTTTACTTAATTGTTTTACTTTTGGGGTGAGAAACATACTATGCAATAAAATAAACAACTGCGCTGTATTTTGATAAATATACACATCTTTTGGACACATTACATGTATAGACTCGTGTTAACTTAGGTGTAACTGTACATCTTATGTAAGCTCTTCATGAACTTCGTTTACCGGTTAATTTGTGGACTCAAAGCAAGGTGATCTAGATAGTAATTGGATTTGACAAACCCCACTTGGTCGGTGGAGCCGTGCCGGGTGCATATTGACCTATGGACCCTTTTATCAATATTTCATAAGATGGATATTTGTTGGAAGGCAAATTACATTAACAGTCAGCATCGGTAGTGGCACCTATTAGTTACACGATATTTGACTAGCTATCATTAGGTTTATACTTGTGTTATGTAGTCCAATGTTAAGTTATAATTTGATAAACTAGTTTACTTATAATTACTGACTCACTGGTTTATACAAACTTGTGAGCAAACCAACCATTGTGTTGACACTTGTTTTGAGTATGTTATTCAGGTTCTCTGTATGTTTGCTCTGGAGCTTGGCAGAAGTTGCAATGGAGCTCTAGACTTAGTTTAGTCAACTAGGTTGTTACTTTATGTGTTTCTTAGTTCTTGTAGTAAGTGTGATAAGCATGGTTAGCTTCGGCAATTTTAAAACGCTTCTGGACTCTGTAATGTATAACTTTAATCATACGATTAATATAATATATTTACCTTGTGTATGGTTGTTTGCTTAATTAGTGGACTGGTCCTGGTCACGTCGCACCCTGGCGGGGTTATCCCGACGATGGGTAATTTGGGGGTGTGACAAATTCCACCCAAAATCCCACCAGAAAACCGAGCTGTAAACAACCAAATTAACCAGAAATGGGCATTTAATTTCCACCCAAAATCCCACCAGAAAACCGAATGTAAAAGAAGAGTCAATGCTCATAAACACAATCAACACCCGTATCACGACAACGTTTGTAAAAGTACAATCAACGACCTTAAGAAAATTGTCAACCGCCTGTATATCCTAAGTCGATGCCTACAAATTAAAAGGCTTACGCCTATAAATATACGGGCGGTCACCCGAGGAGTCAATTACTATAAAATGATTTCCAACGCTCTTAAATATACAGTCGACGTCTGTGTATTTACGGGTGCCGCCTTTAAAAAGTATAGTCAACGCCTGTAAATATTTAGTTTTATGCTTATCTATATACGGCGGGCGCCTGTATATTTACAGGCACCGCCTTAAAGTACATTTCGACGACTGTGTATAGTCTGACGCCTATATATTTACAAGCGTAAGCATGTACATTACGGGCGTCACTTGTATATTTACGGGTGTTACCTCTAAGTATACGGGCGACCACGTGAACATTTACAGGTGTCAACAATATAAAAAAATTCACGTCGTAAGTTGTAGTATACTTGTAGTTTAACTTTTTTATTATTTTAAACGGAAACTTGTAATATACATAGATACATCAAAAAAACAAAATAAAAAACACTTGTAGGAAATGCGTAAAGTAGCTCAAATTACTAAAATATATGAATTATTATCATATTTCAGATTTGTAGTATGATTGTAGTATGTCATACTGCATATATACAGTATACATAAATAGAAGAAAATTGAATTAAAGAAAAAACCTAATAACTCTCTTATAAAAATGCAAATATAAATTTAAATAAGGAATAAATTACGATTTTCATCCTTTATGGTTATATCTAATTTCAGTTTTCGTCCTATATATTTAATCTTTTTAGAAAAACATCTTTTACGTTTAATTACTATTTCACATCACATCCTTAGGCTCTAACCCAGTTAACTTTTATAAGATTCTTTCTAAAAACCCTAGTTTTAACAACATATCACGTATATACATAAACCATACAATCAAGATTTTTGCATCTTGGATTTGTGAATGCAATCAGTGGCGTAGCCACTTTATAGCCATGGGGCAGCCGTCCAACGTGAATTTTTTTTTCCAGCGGTATATATGTTAAAATTCCGATCGACCCCCATAAAATTTTGTGATCGATCCCCAATCCGCCCCCAATCCGTCCCCAATCCAATTTTAATTTCTAATTTTAGTTATAAAATATTAAACCCAAGTTAAAAATATGTCTAGTAATAATATAAACTTAGTTAAAATAAGTTTAACTCCATTATTAACTTTTATAAACTAACAAACTCACAAATATCATCTACTAAATAAGTTCATTATTATTTTTAATATATTAAACCAAACCCACCACTAGACCATTATGTTTTTTCAATATGAAATTTTGTCTGGTCGATTATTTTTTAACATGCCCCGACCCGATTCGACCCAAACCGGCCCAAAACCGAAGAAAAAAATTATTATATACCGATACTCAAACGACCCAAAAAACATTCGATTCCCCATCAACAAATTTCCTGGATCCGCCGCTGCCAACCATCTCTTTCCTCCATGATGACTAAAAAAAATCGCTGCAGTGATTCAAAACAGATAAATTGATGTTGTTGAATAAAAAAATAGAATCAAACATGATGATTGATGTTGGTCTTGTTAAACAATAAATTTTTTATCAATAGATCATACCTGGAGCTATTGGTAAATGGTAATTAACGTTCTCTTGAATTTAGAGTGGAATTTCTATGTGTTGTTGCATTGCGTACCGTGAGCTATGGATTCATATCTAATGCAACGAGATTTTTGTTCTCGTTTACCTTTGTTTCATCGATTATTAATTAGCATAATGTCAGGTACACTAATAAAGATTACTTCTTTTTTGCTCAATGGTACGTAGACACAAAACAAGACTACATACTTGGCAATTGGTGAAGGATACATCCAAAAACTCAAGCAATTGGCAATGATCTGACATATAAGAAAAATATAAAAAATTAGTATAATAACAAAATTAATTAGTTTTAGAACAATTATAAATTAAATGATGAAGATAGCAAATTACAGAAAAAAGAAATGTAAAAGAATTAAAAATAATTAAATAAAAAATAAAAATTATGAAGGTTTCATATTTAGTCCTTTGAGACTAAGGGTACATTTATCATTTTCAAAATATTAACTAGAGATTTTAACAAATTTAGTTTAAAGGATGAAAACTGAAACTAAACACATATATAAAAGATGATTTTAGCATTTTTAGAACATAAATGATGAAACATGAAAGTTCATATAAACCTAAATGATGATTTATGTAATTTTGTCTTTTTATTTTGACAATTGGGTTTCTTTCATGGTGTCAAAATACTGTAAGTTCAGAGCTCATCAATGGCGATCATGATGATCTTTCCATGAAGGATTAATCACAAAATAAGAAGAATCATCAAAACTTTTCCTCTTGCAATCAACAGCACAGCAAGAACATTTCACACACACTTCATCTTCTTCATCACTTTTAATCAATCTTTTTCGCCTTCAACAGGGGGGTTTAAGCCGATGACGGAAGACTGGTTGTTGTGTGGCTGAGATATATTGACTGTCTCAGAGGTGGTTAAAGGATGTGGAGAGGTGGTAATAGGTTATGGTGGTGGGAGATACAGTGGGTTCCGACTGAGACCTTGTTCGTCTTTCTCGAAGGCTCCGATTGATACCTTGTTTTCGTCAATCATGGCTAGATTCAGTAACGCGCATGCTGCGTTCTGCTTAGATACCTCCGATTTCAAAGCTCCTGCTCCGACGAGAAAGTTTCCGGCGACATACTGGAATACGAGAAGTGGTTTTAACTTTGGTTTAGAAATTACGGCGAGAAAGTTTCTTGCTCCGATTAGATCTGTTCTCTTTTTTTGATTTGGAAATTTACATATTAAGTCCCCCTAGTATTGAGGTGGGTTTAACTTTGGTTTAAACTTATTTAATTCATAAAAGGTCCCCAATCAGTAAACTTGTACACGTATGGTCCCTATATGAATAAAGTTAGTAAGGGTAGATTGGTAATTTTATATTAAACTAACAGAGAAAACTAACTGTAGTTAATGTAAATGACATAACGTGTGTAAAATTTTCAAATAAAAGAGAGTCATAGTAATTATTGAATTTAAAAGACAACCATCAGCAAGTTAAGTTATATTTAAATGACACGATTGTAATTTACACTAAAATGAAATAAAAATGTGAGGAAAAGAGTCGAAAACGGTCGCCTGAAACGCTCTCTTCCGAATTATAGAATATCACCCGCCACGTTTTTCCGTATCTCACTCTTTCGACAAACATCACTCACTCTCTTCATCTTCGTCAACCTTGATCTCTCTGTATGTATGCATCTCTCTCACGAACATATACATCTGCTAAATGTGTAGCTGGATCGTGATTTGACTCGTTAATATTACAGGAAAAAACTGCACGTAATGGCGAAATTCACGGTTAATCGCGTCGAATCCTTGCCAATCGAAGGTCAAAAGCCTGGCACGTCTGGACTCAGGAGGAAGGTTATTAACTTCATCTCGCTATTTTTTTTTTAAATATTAGATTATGCTTTTCGTAGATTTGTTTCCTGTGTTTGATTCGTAGAAATTTTACCGCCGTTGATGCGTGTGTTCATATTGAGATCGAATTGTTCTTTTGTTAGTCTCACATCGTACATTTAAATGTGATATGTGTTTAATTTGTATTCATACCGATTATTGTGTACGGATATATGCGATGATGTTGATGATAATGATGATGATGATGATGATGATGATGCTACTGATGATGATGTGTGTTAGAGCATGGAATCCGTTCCTTCATTTACAAGCGTTTAATTTGGGGAAAAGTTGGTTGGATTGGAAACTGAAATGATGACCTAAATTGTGTGTTTGGATTTCATTGGTCTACATTACCTTATACTGGATGTGGAGATGACAGTTTTATTAGACTGAAAAGTTCAATGTATCCACTTCCACTTAAATAGTCTACTTTGCTTTGTTTATGATTGTTTGTAGTAGACAGTTGTATGCCAAATTTTAAATTCAGAAAATGTTGTGTTTGAATTCCCAAATATATAAAGCTGACTTTGATTATGGCACTTCGGTAGGGTATATAATTGTTGTTTCTCCTAGTTATTAGATATTTATTCAACAACTTGATACTGAATATTCGTACACAGTTAAGAAAATAATGTTATACTTTTCAGCAGTCAACACGAAAGGGATACATTTTCCGGTGAGAAACCTATGTATACATATACTTAAGACTTTAAGTGATGTCAGGAGAAAAGAAAGAGAATTGCTGTTGTAGCTTAAAAACACGATCTAGTTACTTTAGTAAGTTGTTATTTCTATAATGTTATGAACAAATAGACATGTTATCATTGAAGCCTTTCCTATATTATCCGATCCTTCAAACTGGTTTTTACATCTTTCTCTTCATAAACCCAAATTTTGTCATACTAAAAGGGATTTAAGTTTGTAAAACAAGATAATTAGTCACATCTAGCTATCGAGGACTTGAAGTCTCAAACTGAGTACGCGAGGTTTAACAGGAAACTAATGGCAGTCGATGCAGAAATTGTTTTGAGTCAAGAAAGAGCCTGTAAATAACCATTGGGCCAAACATGAATTTGATGCGTTTTATTTTTTGGGTTACAATGCTTCTTATACGTTCTATTATGTTGTGAAGGACTATGTTGCAAGTTTAAAGAAGATCTAAATGCATACAATGTAAGATGGACACACTACATAAATGTTTAAAGACAGTTAATTACATCCTTTTTCTCCTGAAAATTGCAATTTTTACTCTTTGATACACTTTTCAACCGTTATTTCATATATATTATATGTGATTTTTGAGGCCATAAAAACAAAATAATTTGGATCAGAGATGTATTCAGAGTTCAGTAACAAAGCTGAGTTGTCTGTCTTCTTTAAGAAAATATTTTCATGAAAAATACTTCACATTGAAGTGGAGTCATTAGTCCAAATTCAGAATTGAACCTGACAAAAATGACGATGTAAATTACTTTTAAGAGTAAAATATTTTGTGATTTGGGTTAACTAATTGCTCTTGTAGAAGGTGCTCTAGTTTGTACAAGTCATCTTATATCTCTATCCTATTATGATATTATATCCAAATTGTCTACTGTACGAAACATTATAAATAATAAACATCACGGCAGACTTGCCTTGTAATCACTAAAACGAGACACCTTTTCAACCTATTAAGGGATACTAACATAGAAAAATCACAGATGTATATATTCTCTTTGCCTTCATGCTGATTTAATATTCTTGGGAAAGACATATAATATTTTACTATTTTAGTAAAAGTGACTAAAATTTGTGTGTAAATTGTAGTAAGAATTAGTATCAGCACTGTTTTTTTACCATAACCACACATTGATGTATATTAAATTATCACCCTTGTTTATTTTGTGTATATTTTTATAGCTACAAGTTAATATATAATAGCAAAACTTATGGATATCAAATGTGTAGGATATAACCATAGGATATAACCATAGTTATCTAGATCTAGATCACCTGTACCAGTGACAAATTTGAATGAGTATCTTGGTATTTTCTATATTCAATTTCTAAGTGCATATAAATTAGCTAAATTTGTCCACTACTCTGTGTTTGTGCCCATACACCTACATTGGGTAATATAATTATCATTTTATTATTTACAGCAAACTACTGTAATAAAAAAAATTTTACTTGAAATTTTCAGGTTAAAGTGTTCACCCAACCACATTACTTGCATAATTTTGTTCAATCAACATTCGACGCCCTTTCTAAAGAGAAAGTTAAAGGTTCTACACTTGTTGTTTCTGGTGATGGACGGTACTACTCAAAGGATGCAATTCAGGTGATTATATATTTATAATAATCTTTTTGCATTTAATTTTCAACAATGAATGCATCAAATTACTTCTGAAATTACGTCTTCAGAATACATGACATTGTTTGTTTTTCCTTAGCTAGTAAGAACTTTAAATGGATCCTTGTTAAAAAATAAAAAATGAGAGTACAATATCTATACAATAACTATACTATAATATAATACATACAAGGACGACAAATAGGTAATTTTACAAAAAATTAAGAGTTTAAGTACTTACAACTTTTAAAACATATGCCACAATCCTTTGAAGCTAAATGTGTGAAATGCAAATTGATAAGTGAAAGGAAAATTAATAAGCAAATTACAACCTTTAAAACATATTGTACATATAAATTAATGTAGAAATTAAATGTGTGATAAGTAATTACAACTTCTAAAACAAATCAAAATGTAGTAATTACAACTTTTAAAACATATGTTTTAAAACTATGCACTCTTCTAGCTGTTTAACAATGAATGAACCACATAGTTTGTAACGTTTTATATACTTATGAATATATTTTATTCAACAAGTGCAGATTATAATTAAAATGGCAGCTGCAAATGGTGTAAGACGCGTTTGGGTTGGTCAAAACGGACTTTTATCAACACCTGCTGTATCAGCAGTTGTAAGGGAACGAGTTAACGCTGATGTAAGCTTTTCAGTTTTAAATATCTTTCTACCAAATAATTAATATCATCTTAATATTCATAATTTCTTACTTCTAATATTCTAGGGTTCTAAAGCAAATGGGGCATTTATATTGACAGCTAGTCACAACCCTGGTGGGCCCAATGAGGTATGTGTTAATTTCTGATTATTAGCAAAACCATGAGCACTATATAAACAGTTGAATTTATTATTTTTGTGTTTATATTTTCAGGATTTTGGAATTAAATACAATATGGGAAATGGTGGGCCAGCACCTGAAGTGATTACTGATAAAATTTTTGAGAACACTAGAACAATAAAGGAGTATTATATTGCAGAAGGCCTACCTGATGTAATGCTTAATCCTCAAGCTATAATAAAATTGTAAAAGAAGGTTATATAATATGTTTGGTTTTAAATTGCACGCATCTTGCGTCACTAACGCGGTTGCGGTGTCCAGAGCGCGATGCATTTGCATGATGCGCCAATGCTGCACTGCAATTTGAAAGATGCTTTTGATGCGTGCAACTTGTGTTTTTTTAACTTGGTTGGACTTTTTTATTGAAAAATCTGAGCTGTGTTGTCTTTTTAAAATATTTTACGCTTGTATTTCAACTTCTATAAGCATCCAGGAGACTCTCATTGTCGTTTTTAAGAGCTAGAATACTTTTATTCCGATTTTTTTAATCATTTCAACGTGTTTCCATTTGATGTTTTTTAAATTCTTGTCAAACTTAATATTTTTATGTATATATAATTTTTGTTTTTTTTATTACCAAGCGCATCACGCATGTGTCAAGCGTATCGGAGCACATTTCGCAATTTAAAACCAAGATAATATGCATATAATTGATCACATACTTGATATGTCTATACAGGTGGATATCTCAACAATTGGGATTTCAAACTTTTCAGGTCCTAATGGTCAATTTGATGTTGATGTTATTGACTCAGCAAGTGACTATGTGAAATTGATGAAGTATGTTACTATTATTATTAAAAAAAAATGAGATAATCATCAATGTTGCATCCTGTTAATGGTTTAGTGGGTTTTTTCAGGTCAATATTTGACTTTGAGTCCATCAGAAAGCTGATTTCATCTCCACAGTTTAGTTTCTGGTGTGTATTTGCACACTTTTATCTTTCTGTCTTTTTTATGTTTATCCGATTTTTGGTTAATACTTCATTCTAATTAAATTATGATGTGATATATTAGTTTTGATGCACTACATGGAGTTGCTGGACCTTATGCTAAACGTATTTTTGTTGAAGAACTTGGTGCAAATGAGAATTCATTATTAAACTGTGTTCCCAAGGTTATTTCTGATCATTTAATTAAATCTCATTTGTAAGTTTTCAGCCATTTACTTACGAATGGATTGTTTCTTTTTAAGTCAAATAAAAAATATTAATTAAAAAGGAGAACCAGTCAAGTAGATCATACGAGTCAAATGCATTGGAGGCTGCTCAAAGTCTGTTTTTACTGCACAAAACCTCCTAAACTGTTGTTTTTTAAAGTGTTAAATTATTAATAATATTTTTAAGTTATTTTATTTATTAGATGTTTCGGAGTTTTGACAAAAGAAAGTTGGGGTTGACCAGTGGTCAAGCCCAACTTGTCTTTTTATGAACCATACTTAAAAAATAAAAATAAAACAGTTAATACTATTTATGTGATCTATCTCATATGTTCTTATATTTCATCTAAAGGTGAAGGTGATAATTTACTTACCATTGAGTTGATATAGGATTTGTAACATCCTAGACAAATCTAATTAAAATAGTTTAGCTAAAAGTGGAATTGGTTGAATAAGTCAAATTAGCTGATACTCGCATATAAAGTCTATCTCTAACAAATACAACCTCTTAAACTTATTTATTCATAAATTTTAATCTAGATTATCTTTGTACCTACGTTTGAAAAATTAATTAATAATAATAGCTATTGAAAAATATGACAACAAATGTTTTCTTCATGGGTCAGTCGTCTAAATTTGTGTTTTAAAATTTTTGTTTTTTTACTGAACTTTGGATGCAAGCAGGAAGACTTTGGTGGTGGACATCCTGATCCAAACCTAACATATGCAAAAGAGTTGGTAGCGAAAATGGGATTAGGTAATAATTCTGATATTATTAACACACCAGAATTTGGTGCTGCTGCTGATGGTGATGCTGACAGAAACATGATCCTTGGTAAAAGGTAAAAAAGTTTTATATTTTAATATGTACAACTACAGTTACCAGGTTATCTCTTTGAAGTTGGTTACTTTTTTTTGGGGCATTTACATATTTCTCATAGCCAAAAACTCAGTTACATATTTGATATTTCCCTTCTTGGGCATGGATGAGGTGAAAACCCATTTAAGTTGAGAAAACCCTAGAAACCCGATTTTAACATATGTTATAGCATTTT
>WOUH02000015.1:9398337-9409907 GCA_009936405.2 Stevia rebaudiana
ACGGATTCGGATACCAATATCTAATATCCGAAATTTCAGATATCCGAAATTCGGATATCCGGTTTTGCTCACCCCTAGTTTGATCATTCAAAGTTGCTATGTTTATTATAACTTTAATACTTGTTTTAAAAAAATAAGTTTATTTTAATTGATAATTCGAACGGGCATATGGATATTTTTTTTCGTTTCGGCCCGGGTACTTAAATCCTCAAGACCGGCCCTGTTCTTTTGTTTACCCTTACGAGAGATTTTTATCTTGCTAAATGCTAATTACTCGAATAGGTTCTACTGAGACATGAAGGATGTACTCTTGATTTCATATGTGAAAAGGGTTTAATCGAGGAGTACACAAACTAAATCGCCAGAAACTATATTAGTTTGTGTTCAGATTTTATGGGTTAATCTTATATTCCTAGTTATAAGAAATTGGTATTTGAGTTGAACAAGGTTTATTACCCCGGGCGTTGCGGCGGCCGGTACGATGAGTTGATGACCTTGACGTGTTAAAGAACACGTTTACAAACTTCGTAACCAACGTCGAGACGTAAAGCGTTAAACAACGAAACAAAAAAAGTCTTTGCGCGTTTTGGTTCGTTAAACTGCACGATTGTTTTAGTTTACAAAGCAAAACGATTAAGATAAAGTCAAAAACATTTGGAACTATAAACAAATTTTGAAACATTAAGACCATGTGTTATGACAACGATGTCGAATCAAAATGTATTATATTTGAGCTAACTCACTTGCGAATAATATTTACGTCAGAACGTGAATGAAATTTTATTGTAAAATGTAGACCGACTCAAATTTCCGTCGACACGTATATAAAAATAACCATGTCACAACATGAATACATGGAGCAATTGCGTAAAGTTATTTTTGAATTAAAGAGTTTAAAAACAAAAAAGAAAATAAATTAAAATTAAAACTTGAGGGGATAAACTGAAAAATCTAAAAGTTAGAGGGGGAGGAAAGATAATTTAAGAATGTCCAGCGACATTGCTAAATAAGGTATGTATAATTAGTATCCTGGTACAAGAGTTTGAGTTCTTAGTTTACTTGTTTTTCAAGGTTAAGTTTTAGTATAAATATAGGGTGTAAGGGCTATTGTAATGTGTGGCTTGGTGTTGATTTTATTTCAGATCTTTAACAATTGTTATCATGGTGGGATTATGCAAGTATGAAGATCGAGCAACAATCGAAGTGAAGAACAAGACGACCGAAGAGTTAACCGTGCGAGACAATTAAAGGAGATCGAGAAGCTATGAAATAAGGGAAGCTTCAAAAGAAACCAGTGTGAAGCGGTCAAGATTGAGATGAGAAGCTTAAAGGAACCGATCATGTGAAACAATTAAGAGGATGTGAAAGCTCTTGTGTTAAGCAATCAATAGGTTAGCAGCAAAAGAAATGTGTCAATTTAGCAACAATAAGAAGAATGGCAAAAGTTTTTTATTTTTTATTTTTATTTATTTTTGTTTCTTTGAGTTTAATACGACGGGTTTTTCTCATCAAGCAGCAATAAAATCATGAAAAAGGTAGGGTAGAACGGTTGAGTCGTCACAAAAATGAAGATTGAGTGAATCAAGTAGGAGATTGAAAAGGTCACGAAAGATTGCTATGTGAGAGACCAATTAGGAAGACAACTCGCAACTGGTGAAGAACAAAGACTTAATATATAAACACAAACATTGTTGTTGAAGAACAAAGACTTGATATAGGCAATATATAAACACAAACATTGTTGTTGAAGAACAAAGACTTGATATAGGCAATATATAAACACAAACATTGTTGTTAACATATATGTCAACATTACAACCTTAACTGGTCATAAAAGTTAACTAAAACAAATGACAACCCTCATAGACCACAACAATAAAGAGTCCAACTTGCACATTGCTTTGCTTGTAGTACTTAGTCTAAACTTGTTATTTTAAGTTAATAACATTGAAACTTAGTCATATTTATTAATTTTTTTTAATTGTATTCATGAGTTGTTATTAAATTTATTTCATGTGTTGATTGCTCCATACCTTTATAGTAACCCAACAACTTAGCCTCAGGTGAGAACCACTATATATTAACAAAACAAGTTAAACTGGTCAAACCGGTCGTAAGTTGCATGATTTTTAGTCAATCTTGTAAACTTTTGATTAAAAAAACTATTCTATTTATTTGATGATATACTCTTGTGATCAATGATACAAATGAGTCAATCATCTATAAAACTACAAATAATAGAAAAACATTTTATATTAGTTATAAGTAGACCTATTAAATGAAAAATAGTGCAACTACAACAAGAGAAAGAAACATAGATACTAGTGAACGTAGTATTAAGTTTGATTGTTAGAAATTACACTTTTAGATTTCTTGGACTATTTGAACTTAGATTATCCCATATATTGTAACTGTGATATGTTAACAAAACATAGTTTGAAGCTTTTTTGCATATGCGTTCTTAGTTTGTTAAGCTCTAAACCTTGTGGAACCTTACATGCATATTGATAAAATGTGGTTTGAGAATCATATGATGAGAACCACTAGGGTTTTTCAATCCAAAATTTCAAAGGTATGTCAATTTTTTCTTAGTTTCAAAATTAGTATGTGTTAAAAAATAGTATGTGTAGCAAATGTGTTGAATTTTTTTCTTTGGTGTCAAAGATATGTTGCTAATAACATGAACTATTATGTCCGTCATTTTTAAGTGTGTGTTGCAAATGTGTGGGAAATTTGATATGCATATTCTCTATTGAAAAATTGTACAAGTTAGGTTGCAAATTTGTCACAAAAACTTTGCAACATTGTTTTTTTTTTCCTTCAATGAATTTTGGTAGCAAATGGATTGTATAATTCACTTTGAGACGTATTTGCTACAGTATTATGTGTCAGAAGTTAATTTTTTATAAAGTAGTGGTGTGAATAAATATAATAATATAAATTAAACTCATAAGTTCAATTCTTCATAAATATCTATAGGGTCTTGCTGTTTGAACACTTCAATCCATCTTTTTACACCTCCAGCCCACCTATACGCCTCGTATATGTCTATACGGGGGGGCGTATAGGGTACCGACATCCGTCAAATCTGACATTCTTGTCTGACGGCGGACATATACGGGGCGTATAGGTCTATACGGGTCGTAAAGAGGTGCCTCGTATTGCCCCACGTATAGGGCTATACTCGGCGTATAGTGTTTTTTTTTTTTCGTTTGACCCACGTACTTATCCCGTATTGCGTCCCGTATTGCGCCCCGTATTGCCCCACGTATGCTATACTCGGCGTATAGTTTATTTTTATTTTTATTTTATTAATTTTTTTTTTCGTTTGACCCACGTACATGTCACATATTGCCCCACGTACATGCCACGTATTCCCTCACGTATAAACCTATACTTGGCGTATAGTTTTTTTTATTTTTATTTTTTATTTTTTGCGTGTCGTATAGACATGCCTCGTATTTCCCCACGTATAGGCCTATACTCGACGTGTGTTTTTTTTACGGGTCGTATATGAAATTCTTAGTTGTCGACTTTTAATTGTTAACAATTTTTAAGAGTTAAAACCAATAGAAACAATTTGCTTGGTAACAAAGTTGAGAAGTCTGTAATTAATTTTTTTTAAAAACTTTTATATCTTCGACTTACATCTTATAAAATATATTATTTTCTTTTGGTAGTGTATAAATCAGGGATCTCATCGCTTTTGAAATAAAGGTTTTAAGTTAGTTTCTAACTTTTATTCTTCCCCATCCTCACAATGTCTATTTATTAATCTCACTTTCAATCGAATATTACAAAGATGTCAACCTTTTAGCAGTTTTAGAATTTATTTAAATAAAACATGAGAAAGTAAAAAACTGTACTGACAAGACGAGAACTCGAGAAGTGTAAAGATTTCAAAAGTTACTTAGGAAGTTGAACCAATTGCATTGTGCCGTCAAATCTCATAAATTGATTTGTTTTCCTCCTAGGGATTCAATTTTCTTTATCAGTTGCAACTTTCAAGACAATGTCAAAATTACTTTATTTTTTAAATGTTTTATTAATCTGTATATAGAAAAGGTTGTATTTAGTTAGCCTAAAAAACAATGATTTCTAGCTCAACTGGTTAGGATGAGTTGTGGATTTGAGTTCTCCCTTTAAGAGGTTTCAGGTTCAAATCTTGTCCAGGGGGTTGTTCTGCGCAATTTTCAGTAATAGGGAGAAAATGCACATCGGATAGAGGTCACCGGTTCAAGCTTGAGGAGAGGAGAGGGTTTATGGATTCCATCCGGTTCCCGCTTATCTGGGGGGTATGATCTCACGGAGGTCGAGGAATCGACCTTGGCTATATCGTCCGGTTTCTGGTGACTAGCACGCGAGATCCTCTGCTGTTCAAAAAAAAAGTTAGCCTAAAAATGATACAAGTAGTAAATAAATGAATTGATATACATACTGTTGATAAAGTAACCAAATATTGTGTCTTGGAACCATACAGGCTGACCCAGTAGCTAGCTTTGTCATTCATGGGTTTATCAGGATATATATATATATATATATATATGGATGAGGAGAAAACCCATTTGAGTTGAGAAAACCTTGGAAATCCAATTTTAACATATGTTATAGCATTTTTTTGGAAAAAATTTTAATTTTATTTTTTTTATAAATTCTATATTCAATTTTATGACTTTTGGTAAAAAAAAATAAAAAAAGTTTCGACTGGATTTTTCTAAAATTTTTTTTTTTACAAAATTTGTTAGATATAACATATGCTACATGTTTTTTAACATTTGTTACACGTGCTGAAACATAAATAGACGTGAATTTTTGTTATTTTTTACATGTTTTTTTTAAAAAAAAGTATTCAGCGCTTTTTTAATTTTTTTTAATAAAAAGTGACGAAAATGTATATAAAACCAACCCTTTTTAAAAAAAATATATAATAATGTTAGATATGAGTTTCTAGGGTTTTCTCAACTCAAATGGGTTTTCATTCTATCCTTTACCTATCTTCTTAATACATATATATTTCGTATTTACCCATTTCAAAATTAACTCATTGAATAACTATTTCACCCTTTTTTTGCTAAAGGATTTTTTACATATATGTTTTTCTTAAGAATATCGATTACATATTTTTAAAGAATTAATTACACGGATAGTCCTTGTGGTTTGCATGGATTTCAGTTTTGGTCTTTAGGAATGAAAAATTGCAGGTTTGGTCCAATAGTTTGCACATTTATAATACATTTGATCAAATAAGTTGCACATTTGTAACAATTTTAGTCCCTGGTCATTAACAAAAAACTAAACCCTTAGGGACCAAAAATGTTACAAACATGCAAACTATTGGACCAAACCTGTATTATTTCAGTCCTAGGGACCAAAACTGAAATTCATACAAACCATAGGGACTATCCTCGTAATTAAATCTATTTTTACATAATTTTTATATTTCTCAAAATGCAAAAATAATATGATAGTTTTAAACATTTACGGTACAAAAATCAAAACTCGGGTATATAATCATTCAATAAGTGAATTTTAATGAAAATATGTAATTAATGATCTTATTAAAGAGAAATATTTATAAATCTACTATTAAAAATAAGGGTAAATAATTTAGTATCTTAATAATAATGAAATGGATAAATATGTAATATATACGGTTTAAGATGAGGAAATATGTAATTGATTTTTTGGTTTAGGGAAATGTGTAATTAATGATCTTATGAAGGGAAATATATATATATATATCAAATATGATCCTTTTTTTACGGTTACAGGTTTTTTGTTACACCTTCGGATTCTGTTGCTATCATTGCTGCCAATGCAGTCCAAGCAATACCTTACTTTTCATCTGGATTAAAGGGTGTTGCAAGGTTACTCTTTTTTAATCATATATAATTTTTTTTAAATAGTTGTCGTCTTCAGTTTCTTTTATTAATTTATTGCGGCCCTTTTAAAAGTATCATTCTACATGCTGGCAACTATGTTTGCTTGGTAATTAATTTTTATTCATTTTCTTTAAAGGCGGCATTGCTAAACATCTTACTATAAGTGGGTTGATTTGTTTTATTTATATCTCAATGGGGTAAAAAAAAAATTAAGCTAAATGGGTGGCTGGTCATATTGATCAAACGTCTCAAAGTCACCTGAAGTTTATTTCTCATGTAGATCTTCAAAATTAATTAAAGATTTAGATTATAATCGCAAAAATTTGTTTTCTATGATTGTTATTAGAGAACTAACATTATTGAGGGGACTATTGTCATTTTGGTTTTAATGGTTTCTTAGATTTCTAGTCATATGACAGTTATTGTAATTAACATTCCAGTTCTCTTAAATTGTAATTAACACATCAAGTTATTTTCAACTAATATATATATATATATAGGGATGAGATAATATGAAAACACACTTTACTTGTGTAAACCAAGGAAACCAATATTTACATATGTAACAACATTTTTCTAAGTTTTTTAGATTCTATATTCAGTTTTATAAAAAATGGACATTTTTTGGTAAAAAAAACATGTTACGTATGTAAACAACATGTTACATATAAAAATCGTCTGTTATATATGTAAAATCATCTGAAATTCATCGGTTACATGTGTCAAACAGGTTTTTTTTATTTATTTTATTTATTTATTTATTTATTTATTTATTTTTGCATATTTTTATAAAAAATTTTCTTCAGCGTTTTATTTATTTATTTATTTTTTATATAAAGTGACAAAAATACATATAAGACCTACGCTATTTAAAAAAATAATAATTTTTCATATGGTTTTTTGGGGTCTCCGATACTAAAGAGGGTTGGGTTTCTATTTTATGCATTCGTATATATGAATCTGAGAATCTCATGTATGTTTGTGCATATCGAGTCCAATGGAAACAAATTTTGATTTTTAAATTATTAATTGTCTACATGTAGGAGTATGCCAACATCTGCTGCTCTAGATGTTGTAGCTAAAAGTCTAAACGTTAAGATTTTTGAGGTACTTTTGTCTATAAAATATTATTATAATTACGGGTTTAGATTGTTTTCTTTAAAAACAAGCCACCCGATTCTTGTTTTTGTTTCAGGTGCCAACTGGCTGGAAATTCTTCGGTAACTTGATGGATGCTGGACTATGTTCCATTTGTGGTGAAGAAAGTTTTGGAACTGGTAAAAAAAATTCTAATTGGTGAATATGAAGAATCTTGCATTTCTCTATTTTAATAATTTGTTGAGTTAATTACTTATATGGTCCATGTGGTTTGTGAAAAATAACAGATTTAGATACTAAAAGTTTTGGGTTGTATGCTTTATTGTTGTAACGAGTTTAGTTATTAAAGTTAAACTTATGTTAAGTTTTCTCTTAAATTAAAGTGAAATGCCCAAAATACCCTTTGACTTTTTAAACTGTAAAAGTCAAAGGATATTTTGGTCATTTCACTTCAAATTAACAAAAAAGTTAACGGAAGTTAGTTTTAATAACCATTCTCGTTACAAAACTGAAAACGTAGAACTTATACATGTTACTTTAAAGTTTAAACTCGTATTATTTTCTGCAAACCACATGGAACAGTTGTGTAAATGTGTAACTAAGTTTTTAATAATATTTTTTAGTTTTATTTTTTATTTTTTAAATTTACAGGTTCGGATCATATACGTGAAAAAGATGGGATTTGGGCTGTGTTAGCTTGGTTATCCATCATTGCTTATAAAAAGATTGACAACGTTAACAGTGGAAACCTTGTGACCGTTGAAGATATTGTGAGACAACATTGGGCTACGTATGGACGCCATTATTATACTCGCTATGATTATGAGGTCTTTTTAAATTCCCAAATTATGATGAAACATCTTAAAAAAAGTAATTAAAAATTAAAATTGTGATCTAAGTGTATAATTGACGATAATTATTTTGTTTATATGAAGAATGTCGATGCAGCTGCTGCGAAGGAAGTTATGACTCGCTTGATCAGCATGCAATCCTCTATTATGGATATTAACACGTCAGTTTCCTGATTACTTAATAATTAATTTTCTTTTCATTAAATTATTATCTAATTATGATAAATAAAGCATGTTCAAATAGCTCGTGGCTGGCCACTTTTTTGAAATTACCTCAAATCAAGTAGGCATGTATAAATTTCATCAAATCTATTAATACATTATATATATATATATATATATATATAGGATGAGGATCAAATGAAAACCACTAAAATTCATGAAAACCATGAAAACCACTATAAATCAAGTTTTACATATACGTAACAATATATATATTGGGAATGTATAACCATGAAACCAACTTTCACTCAAAAAACTTTGGAAACTTCATATTTACATATGTAACAGCGTAATTTTTTATTTTTTTATTTTAATTTTAACTCTACATTCATATGACTTTTGGTGAAAAAAAAAGCACTTCGGAAAAAAAAAAGGATTTTTACTAAAAAATGACATTTGTTAGTAAAATACAGATTTGAACACCCATCAGTTACACATGAGAACGTTTTTTCTTTTTTTGCATATTAAAAATAAGTCTTCATCGCTTTTTTTAATTTTATTGTATAAAAAGTGACGAAAATGGTATAAAACCTACCCTATTTTTTCTAAAAAATAATAATGGTTTTTATATATGGGTTTCTTAAGTTTTCTCATTGAACTTGGGTTTCCATTTTATAATACAATATATAATCTTATAATACAATATATAATCTTATATAATCTTTTAAAACAATATATAATCTTATACACATTATAAATTGTATGTTGAAATTATTAAAATTGTAGAATTGACAGAGGCATAGTTGAAAATTTCATTTCAAGCTGTTTTTTAGGAAGATTGTTATTTTATATACATTGAGCTTTTTGAATTTTGCAGCACAATAAAGGGAATGCGATCAGGTATGGTAGATGTGGTAGATATTGTTGGTGCTGATGAATTTGAATATAAAGATCCGGTTGACGGTTCAATCTCTAAAAACCAAGGAATTCGGTATTTATTTGAAGACGGGTCACGTTTGGTTAGTGTCAATTAAGTTATTTATGTACTCTACTTTTTGTAAAAAAAAATATAAAAAAATAATATATTCTGAGTGTGTGTAAATGTGTGTTGTAGATTTTCCGTTTATCAGGGACAGGGTCAGAAGGTGCCACAATTCGTCTTTACATCGAGCAGTTCGAAAATGATTTATCAAAAACCGGAAGAGATCCTCAAGAAGCACTTGCTCCTTTGGTAAACTAATTTTAAATTTATCTTCATTTTAGGGACAATTTTCTATATACCCGTGTGGCCCTGTTTCTTGCATAAAAACATATCTACCTAATAAAAATATTGAGTTAATTACACATATGGATCCTGTGGTTTAAGCAAAGTAACTGGTTTGGGTACTAAGTTTTCAAAGTAACAAGTCTGGGGTTTGTTGTTTTATTTTTATAACGAATTTGAGTATTAGTGCTAACTTTCGTTAACTACTTTGTTAATTTTAAGAGAAATGACCAAAATAGCCGTTGATTATTTTAATAACCAATGAAAAGTGAAAGGGTATTTTGGTCATTTTCACCCTAATTTAACGGAAAATTTAACGAAAGTTAACCTTAATACCCAAAATCGTTACAAACTGAAAGCGAAACCCCAAGCTTGATACTTTTAAACTTTAGTACCCAAACATGTTACTTTACCCAAACCATAGGGACCATACATGTAATTATCTCAAAAATATTTAATATTTTGAATCTACCCATTTTATTAAATTCAATTTATAATAAGACTATGAATCTGTGATACCTATTTTTTAAACTCATATCTTGAACACAAGTCTTAAGAATGGGTATAATTTGCGACAAATTTAATATGATTTTTTTTTTGGTAAATCTGATATTACACCAAGTTTTGAGTATGTGTGTAAAGCTTGGCTTGTGAGTTATGAATTATTTAATTTCATACATTAATATTATATATAACGTAATATATTTGTTCCCTAACTTTGAGATAACTGCAAGTTTAGACCATTATTTTGACAAAATAGTCTTCATATAACAAATAAAAACTCTATCTTCCATTGGGCCCCACACCCTTTATAAAAAAATTGAATATTTACACACACATGATGTATTAAGCAATCGGCTTGATCTTTTAACAAGCAGATTTGAATTAGCTGACGAATGGTTCGGCTCGTTTACACCCCTGGTTTTGAGTGGCACATAAAATCAGAATAATTTTAAATGCCAAATTTAATATAATCATTTATTATGTGTTTATTGAGAGAGGGTTGACCAATTTGTTTGACTACAGGTTGATGTTGCACTAAAGCTGTCAAAGATGTTAGAATTCACCGGTCGTTCTGCCCCAACTGTGATCACATAAATATATATACATGCTTCTGCTTGATCGACAACGTATGTATTTTTCATGTTTTTATAGCAATAAAGCTGGATTTTGAGCAATGCGGGTTTTGCTAGTTAGTTTCTTAGGCTTCACTTGTTGAATGCTTGCTGATTTACAAAGTTTTGTGTTCAGTCATATGTTGAGAACCCAGTTTAAGCAACCCCAAATTTACATCTTTTTTTTTTTTTTCTTTTTTTTTAATATGATGAACCGAGCTGAACCATACTAATATTCAATCGGTACCAGAACCGGTTTAGTTTTTAGCAAACAACTTAACTTGGTAGTGGTAATGAAATGTGTTTGAATGATGAAGACGATGGGGGGTTTTTAATATTCGGTTTCAAACTGGCCAAACTAGATTAGGTAATCGGTCTGGTGTTTGGTTAAAGAAAACTTACTCGTTTAATAACGAGGAACCTAAATTACATATATATATTAAAGATACGGGATCGATAAACAACATGTAATAGTTTAGATAGCTCCCAATAACTCTAGCACATGGCTACGTATATATAATGGGACCCGACTTGGTCATCAAGTTTTCTAAAACCCTAATACCCCTTAAACCTTAAACCCACTTTTTGTTAGAGTTATACGGCTCAGGCCTTATCACCGATTTGTGATAAACTCATACTCGGGAATAGAAAATTTTGGCATTTTGGTGTTGCTGGCTCATTTTAGATGGATTCTGGGTTTTTAGGAACATATTTCGTTTATGGGCTCCTTGCCTTTTGAGAGTGCGAATTCTACTTAACTTGCTATATGGGGGCTATTTGCTATATGAGAAGGCAAATTCTACTGAATTCGCTTCCTGGGATGCGAATTTGCTCTCTCAGTCTCTCCGTCAACAAATTATAGAATTGAAGCAATTTTGGACCTTAATCAAGCTTAAATCTATATTTTCTTAGGAGATTAAAAATATGGCCGAAAATTGTAAATTTGCTTCTTCAGGAGAAGATTTCACATTTTGCTTTATGAGTGGCATAATAATACTAATAATAATAATAAAATAATAATTATATCCTATATAGATTACATGTTTGGTTTGAGTTTTCAAACCAATCTCCTTTTCAAGCTCACTCACTTTAGATTTTCATCCTTAATTTTTCTTTTGAGCCGGGGTCTCATCGGAAGCAGTCTCTCTATCCTACGGGGTAGAGGTAAGGCTGTCTACATCTACCCTCCTCAGACCCT
>WOUH02000015.1:9433885-9451223 GCA_009936405.2 Stevia rebaudiana
TCAATGTGGGACAAGGTAAAACCCACATAAACACATATGAGACATCTCATTCACACACATATTTCTAACATTATATTGGGCTTTAAAGTTACGAAAATCGGGTTGGTACAAGATATTAGGTACTTTTTAACCTAATTTATTAGTTTTTTTATTAATTGCGAATTTTTTTTTAAACTTGAATGTACGGGATAATTTTTTTTTTTGGAAAGGGGAGACCCCTTGTCCGGATGTCTAGATCCGCCACTGTATATCTCATTATGCAACGTTGGTGGCTTTTCTCCCCCACCGACGTGCGTTATAATATAAATATATTACGTTCTAAGGTAAGTCCTCTAAGCTGTCATCGGTGAGATGGTAGCCCAAGCATCTTAAGTCTCTTTGGTTCTAACTTAAGGTTTTAGGTTCAAAACCAAACGCCAACAATTTTTTATTCATTTTTGTACTTTTAACTTTTCATTTTCCAACCTTAAAACTTTCATGTCAAGTTTATAAGGTATAAAAAAATTACCCTTTATGTAAAAATAATTTATTTTTTTGTTTGTTTAATTTTGTGTACATCGTTCGGTTTCGTTTGAACTATCAAACGTAAACCAAAGTAATTTTTTTTTTTGTAAATAAATAATTGTGTCATTTTCTTTCTAGCTAGGTTGTTACTCTCACATTCCTCTTCCTTAATCATTCTTTTAACTTCCGGCATAAAGCGTAATACATTTAATATTCGTATAATGAAGTTCTATTTAGAGGTTTCTAAATATTCCTATAATATTCGTTATAGTGTTTTTTGTCAACTTTTCAACCTTCACGATCAATCGGTCAAGTGCAGCCGCGAAGCACGGGCATCTTTGCTAGTATTGAGATAATTACTAATGTATAAGTCGTCGAAAAACAGTATTACAAATTTTAAAGTCTCCTTGGGTCCACCAATTTGGTAAAATTGAACTTTCTTATACTATTGTGTTAGATATGAGCGTGGGCCTTTCTTTCCTTAGCCACATATCAATCTGAATAATTTGTTATTTATTAATCGGTGTACACGTGTACGCGTTGTTTTGAAGTATCGAATGCACGTCTTATTTTTAAAGCATTAAAGATCTAAAGGAAGAGACGAAGACAAAAAATGAGTTAGTTTATGGGAAAGTAGAAGGATCCAAGAAACGTCTTTGGTCATCTCTCTTAATAACTTTTCTTTAATCGTTTTCATTCTTTTATATATACACTAGTTTAAATTTCTGTGTTACACGAAGTTACATAAATAACATTTAAAATATTATTATTTAATTATTACACATATATATTAAGTAACTTTGTTATGAACACTAAAAAAAATATATTTTACACTTTTATAACTATAAATTATGCTTTGAAAAATTAAAACTATTCATTAGAAATTTGTTAAATATAAATTCTTTAAATTTAGTTGATAATTATACAAATTAAAGAGATGACAAATTTAAAATTTAAATACAATAAGTGCTATATTCTTCTTTGAGATTTGCAAGACTTAATTGTAAGATAGTAGAAATACTTCAGTGATATTATTAATTGACAAGGTTACAATATATAGAAGAGATAACCCTAGAAATTTAACAAGGCCCGTGGGCTCATATACTAATAAAACCTAGTCTAATAATACTGTTCAATACTCCCCCGCAGTCAAAGCGTAGGGTACCAGAAGCTTAGACTGAAAAACAAAAGAAAACATAAAAGAAAATAAGATAAACTATCTTCGATCTTGATTCATGACTTGAGTGTCCAAACTTCTATCATCAATTTAGAAATTCTTCAATGATCTTCACTGATTATCCAATCCCATAGGATTTGAAAATTAGTTGACAACCATAAAATTATGTGTCGTTGGAGGAACGTAGTCCTACAAGGGAGCAATGCGGTTGATTTGCTGAAGGACCGTAGTCCTGATTGATGTCGTTGATCCCGTAATTCTGTAAAAAGCATGCAATGCGGCGGTGCAATGGCGCAGCGGCGCGGCGGTATACCGTAGTTCTGCGGGCGGCGTAGCTAAGGACCGTAGTCCGAAAAGCGTGGCGGCACGGCGGCAAGGAGCTTCGTTACAAAGGAACAAAGAATCAATCGACAACCATTTAACAATAAACCGACCAATTACGAACTAAGCCAATTAACCGAAACATCATCGAAATAGCACATCAAATAATATATGTGTCGTGTGTTGTGAATCTAGTATGGATACCCAAAACAAAGAAGGTGAAGTATGATGATGACACATCTGGATATTGGATTAATTATATCAAACAGTTGGTTGTGTCAATTGAATACTCTTAAATAAACAATCGAGTAATCAATTTATTATATCAAGACCACCGAGAACTGAGGGTATCTTTGTTTAGCGACGACTCAAGTGATCTTAATCAGTTTGATCAAACAAAACAAGAAGAAAACATGAACACCGGATCTTAGAATAAAAAACACACTTCTTTTTTTTTCGAACAGGAAATAAAAAATAAAAGAAAATACTGAAATACGAAGGGGGACAAGGCGGCGGCAGTGGCGGCACACCGCCCTGTCTAGGGTTTGAACTCGGTGGAGACGACTAGGGTTTTAATTTTACGGTGGCGTGGCGAAAATGTAACCAGAACTCTAAGGCTGTGATACCATGTAAGATAGTAGAAATACTCAAGTGATATTATTGATTGATAAGGTTACAATATATAGAAGAGATAAACCCTAGAAACTTAACAGGGCCCGTGGGCTCATATACTAATAAAGCCTAATCTAATAATACTGTCTAATAGAAATGAACGAGGCCGCAAACCCTGCGCAACATTAAGACCACTTAACTTTTTGACGAGATCACGACAAAATTAGAACGTTAATTTTTATAATTAATGATATTGTTTGCGTTTTATTGAATGTTTTTTCTATGTAAGACATTCAAGATAAAAAAAAGATGGATTTTTATGCTATGTTTTTTTTTACAATCTAACTGTTAGAAAAAAAAAGCGGCAGAACCGGTTTAAGGAGAAGAACCGGTTCCAGATTTTCACATAGTATAACGGTTTCGATTTGGAACCAGTTAGGTCCGAACCGCTAAGCATAGGAACCGGTTTGGAACCGATTCCGATTCCAAAAGAAAAACCGGTTTGATCAGCTCTAACTTTGATAACGAAAGATTCCCCTTGGGCCTTGTTAAAACTATTTCATTTTAGAAGCTCATGTTATTCATAAAACTAAATATTGGCCAACACATCAAATGGACTACTGTAAGCCCGACATGAGCCCATTTAAATTATCAACTTGAAATAAGTATAATGCATTTTTGTTTATGGGTTTTTCTAGACCGTGTATTTTTTTTTATCTTTATATATTGTGTTTTGAAAAGCTCATTATATAATTATGTATAATAAATACTGTTAAAAAGAAACATTGTGTTTCTTAAGGTTTTTTATATTGATTTAGTACGTATATGCAATATTGTGTTTCTTAAGGTTTTTTATGAATGCATGTGCAATGTGTTTTTAGTGTTTTAAGTTGTGATGATTAGACCATCTCCACGATATAAGCATAGTAATTGACCGATAATAATTCGTATGACTAATTCGAAGGTAAAGTTACAAAGGTATATGTTAGCTAAAGTTAAACAAACAAAACCGGCTATACATGTTTGTTAGATTACAATCCTAAGTACATCACACAAAGGTTAATTCGAGGAAGTAAACATGCATAACCACAAATAGACATAAGCAAAGGTTATTTATAGTTTCTTTGTTCGAGTATATAATATAGAAACTGGTGTGTACATTTATGATCTACTAAGTTGTAACACGTTCCCTAACATAACATATGACATATATCCTTATTATAAAGTTACACCAAAAAACATATTTATTTATGTAATATATAACATCGGCTAAATGTAGATGTGGATTTTATTGCATTCGCATATGTTTAACAAAACATTCGTATCTATTTATTGTTATATTCATCGACACCCCTGAACACGTCGCATAGATAATCCATGAAAGCAGTTGGATAAGGCATCTTTGGATTCACCTTCTCAAACTCAAAGGTCACACAACCCAATTTTCCATCACTTTTGGGTTCAACATGAAATATGATCTTGAAGGACTTGTATATGTTATCTACTAGTCTTGCTTCAAGTATCTTGAACACTACTTTGTGGTTCTCCTCATTAAGTTCTTCAATTTGTTGCTTAAAAACTTCCTTTTTTCCATCTTTTTTCAATGTAAAATAAATAAATTCATGTTAAATGAAGAGTTCATTTATAAAGACAACATAAGTGTTGTAAGAACTTTTTTTTTTACTCCAAGCTATTAAGAAAGAAACAAACTAGATAAACTCAATAGGAAGATATGAAGAAAAGCTAGATAGCTATGCATTAATCACCATATTACCTTTTTTTGACATCTAATCTAAACACCATCAAACAGGCACATTGTATGATTCGAACCCTTATCGGTTGGTGAGAGGAATACATCATTTAACACCAGGATATCCCATGGCGGCGCTTTATAAATTACCATATATGAAAGAAAGAATGCATATTGATTCACTACAAACTCTTAGACTTAATAGGTTGGAGTCAACATTTGAAGAACATGAGTTATTAAAGTTTTTGAGTAGATTTAAAACTTTAGGGTATGTTTGGAATAAAATACTTAAGTTAGGAGATTTAATACTTTATTTATTAGTGAATAATTATCTAGTATGTTTATAGGATAACTCAAGGTTGGTTTGAATTATCTAAAAGAGTTTGTGTATAGTTATGTTAGTGTTAGACACGTCTATATATATAGTACGAGTGTTTGTTTACAAATTTTATTTATTAAATGTGGATTCTAATACTCTTAACTATAGGGTATTAGCCGGTGCCACTCTCAACTGTCACTTTGACTCACACCACTCCCAACTTAACACGTTGTTTGTTGTGCCACTCCGAATCTGACGTGGCAGTACCTTCCGAGTGTTACAGCAAACAAAGTGTTAAGTTGGGAGTGATGAGAGTCAAAGTGTTAGTTGGGAGTGACAGCTACCAATACCCTATAGTTGAAAGTAATAAAATCCAATAATCCTTATTAAATAGAAGAGCAAATTAATGTGATTTATATTATTTATTGAGACGAATTGCCAACACATACCATAGGTAAAGTTCCAACGAATGACTGATCCAATGGCTCCCCATTGACCTTCAACCAGATCACAACTCTGAACCGTATTAGGCAACATTGAAGCAATGTCATTTGGTCTGTTTGTAACAATATCGTGCATTAATGCTCCACTAGACTTGATTTCAACATACATTGTTATCTTTCCAGCTAGAGCCATCTTCTTATCGATCAAAACTTTCAAGAGACTAAAAAATGGCTTCTTTGTTTGAGAAAGAGGTTTATTTGAATGTGCAAACATATAGGAAACTGTAGCCTTTATATAGAAAACTGTTAGGTTAGTACGACAACAATCGTTGACATGATAAGCTTACATATTTTCTGTTGTAAATCAATAATGCAATTGCTAGTTGCTAGAAAGTCAGGGTCTAGATTATTACGTCGACCGGGTCTAGATTAATAATGCAATGGTGGCTGCTAGACTTGGATCATATTTATTCAAGTGTTTTAATAAATTGATAATGCAATGGTGGCTGCTAGAAAGTCAGCGTCTAGATTATTAGGTTGACTGGAATTGGTTGCGTTTTGATGATGCAACGGCGGCAGCAACAAACTCGGACAAACAATCTAAAACCCGATGAGTATATTCGAAACCAGTAACATATGGGACGGGTATATCTGAGCCTAATAGGTTCTGGACTGGGTATGGTACTGATTTTATATTATTTACGCGGTTTCAAAACGGGCATGAGATTTAGTAATATATTCGATTATTCGATTGAATTTACCCGTTTACCCATCTTGCGCACTGATTATATATACCCGATAAGATAGAACAATTTCCTGACTATACACGTAATACACATTTCTTTTTTATAATTACTTTAATATAAGTTATTTTCTAAGTTAAGTATATACGTTGTATTTACTATCACATATTTTTTTATTTGGTGATATGTCCTCTTTATCTCACTTGCCCGGGTCTCACCTCCAAAGCATAAATCCCTATTATCCGAATTTTTCATTCCTTTGTTTTGTTTAGACCACATGGAGTGGCGTCGAGAAGCCACTGGCCCCTAGTGGCCCCGATCATGAACACCGCTCTCTTGGGATCGGGGTGGGGAGGAGCAGGATGGAGAAGCCGAGCCTTACCGATTTGGGGTGAATGATTTCTTATCATTGGGAAACCATTTTTGACTGTTGGACCCTTAAAAAAAATAATTAATCAAATATATTTAATCTATATAAACCCAACCCATTTCATCATTTTTTTCTCACCATTTCTTCTTTTCTCTATACATTTCTCACATAAATTCTTATTTGTTCACCTAATACACTTTGCGAAAGTAGAGTCGTTTAGCCAATACGATTCGTCAAGTTCCGAAGATGAACACGACGGACTTAGCAAACTTCGAGTTTTTAACAATCTTTGTAGCCGCGAGTTTACAAATGAATCTCCAATCGACGGTGTCATTTTCAAGAAGGTATGTAAATGCCCATAACCATTGTACCTTTTTTATTTATTCATTTAGTTATATTTTTTTAAGATATATACGTCGTGACGATCGTGAAGAATCACACAAACGTCTTTTCGACCAATATTTTGATGATTCAAACCCAACATACACCCCAGAAATGTTTTCAACAAGATTCCGTATGCCAAAAGAATTATTTTTGCAAATCGTCAGAGACATGAAAATGAACTACGAATGTTTTCAAACGAAATATGATGCAAGGAGTCATCAAAGTTTTACGGCACTTCAAAAGTGCACGTCTTCCATAAAACAATTAGCATATGGTAATTGTCCAGATTTTCTAGATGATTTTTTACAGATGTCCAAGAGAACGACACGTGACAGTCTCGACAACTTTTGTGATGGTGTCATTTCTTTGTACGCAAAGGAATTCCCCCGAAGGCCGACTTACCATGATGTTCAATTGCTATACCAAGCATATCAAGAAAGACAGATTCCCTGGGATGTTGGGTAGCATAGATTGTACACACTGGAAGTGGAAAAATTGTCCGGTTGAATGAAGATGACACTACAAAAAAAATGTCATACAATGGCATACAAAAAGTGCCACAAGATACAAGAAAAGTGCCACTAAAGACCCATATAAGAAAGTGTGACACACAAAAAGTGCCACTACAAGCAGTGCCACTACAAGCAGTGTCACTAAAGCCTTTCAGTGGCACTTTTTTTGTGTGCCACTCATTACTGTAAAGGTCTTTAGTGGCACTTTTATGTTTGCCACAAAATTAACTACAAAATATATATACAAATTAGAGGGGCTGCATAAATCATTATATTAATTTGATTAATTAAATCATTATTCATTCACAATATTAACTAAAAAAAACATATAAAAAATAATAAGTTGTAACATCTTAACTTAAATTAGAGTTTCGATCCAAAACAAAATCCAAATGTTAGCAAACATATACATAATACGTTGCAAACATATTTTAAATGTTCACAAAAAAAAGTTAAAACGATATTCTGGGTTGTAACTCTATTCCAAGAAATCCATTATCTTGATGTCTCTATTTTCACCATGGCTTCACATTTGTCAATGCGAGGGACCTAATAAGTATAAATAAATGTCAATACAAAGTAGTAGGGATGAATAAGTACTTTGATATGATCATGATATCAACATTACACATTTTGTCCTATACAAGGTCTTTTTACCCAAACATTAATTAATCAGATTGGATTCAGTATACATATTCCTTTTGTACTTCTCTTATAAAAATACAAGAATTCAAGAAAGCTTTTATGTATTATTAAGAACTATACATATTATGTACATACCTGTATGGTCATATCACTAAGAACTTTAGACAAGTTTGCATTGGGGATATGTTCTTGGATAATGTTCATCATAACACAAACATCACTCTCTAGTTGAATAATTTTTGAATTACTCAGAAGAATCATCATTATCTTTTGTGGTCAGCATCCTTCCAACTAATCAAACATACCCTCTTTTCTCTAGTCCATCAACTTTTGAATAGTCATCTTTGAAAAAATCATATGAATCTCAAAGTGTGCTGGTAGAGTCACTTGCAATAGCTTTCAGTGAAAGCCATATACAAATTAATATAGGTAAGTTTAAAAAATAAACACGCACATTGTAAATACAAATATTTAATACGTAGAAATTCATTACCACTACGCCAGCAGCTTCATCAACTACAATAGTTCCATCTTTACAAGTTGCTTGTTGTTATGTACATTTCACCTCTTGTTAGGTACACACCATCATTCTGCATCGCCTATAATTAATGAAGATTTCTGCAATTTAAATACATTAAAATAGATTCTATGCTAAGCTGGGTAAATAACAAACTAGCAATAAAAAAAGGCTAAGAAACTAGTGGCCATTTCAAAGTGGTTCTTATTTTAGGAGATCATGTGTAAATAAAAAGTTAAAGTTTTGATGATTAAATAACCCTTTTTGATAAAACACTTCTAGCAACTTGTTGGTCATCCACCGTAACATGAATATAGTCTTCTAGCAACCTATTGGTCATCACCTTTTTTAATACAACACTTCTAGCAACTTGTTGGTCATCACCCGTAACTTGACAGAGATTGTGCAGTATTTATAACTCCGATTTCTTCTAGTCTTCTTTGGTTCTCCTAAACCCTCAATTGTCTACTTTTCTCATACTTATTAACTTCTCTTATTAAACAGGAAATCTTTCTTGATGTGATATATTAATTGCTGGTAAATGCAAGCAACTTGATGGTGAAAGAATCTAAAAATTGCTAATACATATGAAAGAACAGATTAAGAAAACCAACATCAAAATACAAACAACGAAGAGAGAGCCGCAAAAACCTACCAAACAATGTACAATAGCAGGAAAAAAAAGACATAGCAACATACAGTGCTTAAAATGTTTACTAATACAAACTGTGTATTAAAATGTTTACTATTAAACAAATCCAAAGGCTAAACAGATAATGAAACCACAAATTACCATTACACACCTAGGTTTATGATCTCTCCACAAAATTAAAGATACCAATGTCGATATTCAAACATAAAAACACTTATTGCATAAATCACTAGCAAAACAGACTTGAATTCACCAAAATTCAACTCATACAATTTAAAAAAAAAAGCGTTGAAAATGAATAACTAATCAAAAGTCTAGTAATCAAACAATAACCCCACTAATCAAGCAATAGGAGCTAACCTAAAGTATAATAACACATAAAAATTAATCTCTATTCAGATAGCAAGTTATCTTGTTTACACAATGGGGGAATAGCTTACTGCCACATAAAGCTGAGTTACTTAACTAGATGCAAAGGAGTCAATGGATCCTGCAAACAAGCAAAGAAGCCATCAACATAAAAGGATTTAAAAGGCCATTAACTGCTAAGAAATAAATAACAAAACTGACCGATTAAGGCGATGGTAGATCGGTGGTGGTGTTTGCGCCAGAAAGTAGTGGTGCGGCGGCTGTCGGTGAGTGTATCGCAGGTGCCGATGCGGTGATGGTGTGAGGGGGTTGCGATGACGGTGTGACGGGGGCGGCGGAGATGGTGTGAGGTTAGAACAGTCGTGCCATGGTGGTGGTAGAACAGGTCTACGATTTGGGTGTGATTTGGGGATAAGCGTATTTGAGGAAAAAAAGAATGTAATCGGATATGATTTGGGATTTGGGATAACTTATTTAGAGGAAATAATCCCGCTTGTTTTTTAGAAGAGTGAAATTTGATTTTTTGAACTTGAGTTTTGATTAGAAAAGCTTTTCAATATTAACATGAAAGCCTTGCAAGTTGCAAATTGATATTCATAAAAACAAAAATGTTGCTTGGATTTATCAATTTGAAATTTTAATTAGCATCGAATCATTTAACTCCATTGGGGCTTGGTGTTAATGCTTAATTGTATTTGGGTTAATTGAGATTTCTTTTAATCATGTTCGGGTTAAAATGGTTCGAGTTCGGTAATCAGGTTCAATAAGAAAGACATCCCTAATTTGAGAATTTTTAATAAAAATATGTTTCATTAAAAGTTTTTAGAGGAAATTTTGAAAGTAAAAAATTGTTTGATAAATTAGTGGCATAAAAGTAAAAGCCATAAAATAAAACCATATGTTGGTAAGAATGGCATATTAAAGTGCCACTAAAACATTAATTTAAAGGCATAATGATAAGTTTAAATAAAAGTATCAGTCCAACAAATATGGCTCACATAAAGTGCCACTAAAACTGTATATTTGTGGCACAAATACTAAATGCCACTAAAAACGTGTGCCACTAAATGGCATTTTTTTTTTTGTAGTGTATGCATGCTAAATCAAGTCAGCTTTCGCTGGTGAGTTCTAAGTTTTACATTCATCGTACTCATATCCAAATATAAGTATAATATTACTCATATTTATATTTACATATAAATACATCAAACCTCAGTTTATTCAAAAATAAAATTTACTCAATCAACCTCTCTTCCTCACCAAGTATGTGCTCACCCCAACCTAACACTGTCTCTTCTGGGATCCGAAATCCCGGGGTCCGAAACCCCTCCTCATAAGTAATCGTCATTACTTAAAAACTCATTGTGCACAATAGACTTTCAATCACTTATAACCCCCGTCGGGAAATGATCGTCCATCTTCAATAACCAATCCACCTCATGGGAATGGCCGACAGTTTCAGTTAAGCATACAGGTCTGTTGCAATATCTTGGATTTTAACTTATCAAAACCATTTATTAAACTCTATCCCATACCCTCCCGGCTTAGGGATCATAACCTTAACCCAAAAACCCATCCTTTACCTAAGATCTATACATTGGCACTTTCCCGATATATCGAAGCCAACTTGTATATAGGGTGTACGTAGGGTGAACCCAGCCGTTAACCCACCATCCCTTGGATATACCATGATCATGTCCCTGTTAGTATCTTAGATTCCAGATATATAATTATCATCTCATTATAACATTATCTCAAATTACCATAAATTCATCATGATTTATACAAATCAATTAATATTATAACATCACACTGCTTAATGTAAATCAATACTTACTAAGTATGCATACTAGCCCCGATGTATTCAAAACATTAGAAAGGGGGATCATAGAACTCACCTTAGACTAGCATGGTAACAACTCTAAGGTAGTGAGAGAATCAATGACCTATAAGCGTAACCTCCGTGAACCTTGCGATAACTGATTGATCGAGCACCCGCCGGATCTTTGAGACGATCTTAACCCAAGACTAGAGCTTATGTGTGTGTGGAGTTGATCAGAATGGTTTGTACACTCGACCTCTGCTCATTGAGTCCTTTATATAGGCAAAACTACGAATTCTACGCGCCACGAGCAGAGGACCCGGGAAGCGCGACACGCGTAGGAGTTATTTCGTCGAGAAGTTGCCGACCTTCCTGATCGACGCGCTACGCGCCAGTTGAAGTGCCAAGCTGCGCGATGCGCGTAGCCTAGCTAGGTACCCGAACCTTCGGTTTTGCGCCACGTGTTGCTTACTCAGCGGCTCGGGACTTGACACGTGTCCCAGTCATTGCCACACTGATCCTAGGGCCGCCACGTGTCTTCCGGACCTATCTCGTGGTGACACATGGATCCCGCGCCTAACGTGTGTCCTCCGAGCCTCGTTCAGTACGACTTGTTAACTGTTTTTGCATTTCCCGCTTCATTTGGAGTCCGTTTTGTGGTGGTTTTCGCCTATGTTCATGATTTTCAATTTCGCATATAACCCCATTAGTATCACCTCCTAAGAAAGTGTTGAGATTTGGGGCCTATTGAACGCTTTGTCGTTTTGCGTGTAACTCTCTAACCGTCGCTCAAATCAAAATTTCGCATTCCCTTAAAAGATGTTAAATACAATTTAGAATATGATCAAGGAATTTATATTATACTAACATTGAGTACAAGTACATGGAAATCAAATACATCATAGCCTATCTGAAAACCGGGTGTTACATCTCTCATCTCTGAATTCCCCTCATACATTTTGATCAGGGCATTCCAAAACTCCTTCGCATCAGTAATCTCTCGAAAACACTGAGAGATTTCAGGTGTCAGAACTTGAGTGATGTATCCACTCAACTATTTCAAAATCTTCATTCGTGTAGTTTTCTGGATTTTTCACGATCTCATTTCCCTCAAGATCCTTGTATGTTATTGCCAGTTTTCCCCTAAGTATCACACGCCATAGCTTGGGTTCTTTGGTTCGAATGTGTTTTTCGAAACGATACTTCCATTCAGGGTATCCAGCAGCAGATGAAAACCTAGGAATCCTTATGGTACTTCACATGATTGCATCGAGATCATTGTTCTTATTTGCCAAGGCAGCAGCTAAAATGCTCGAAGAGTCCATTTTAGTCAAGGAAATCCTGCAAAAAGAGTTCGTAGTCCAATATTGCAAATTCCTAATATGATCTCGAGTCGATATTTTCTTTCTCGAACCAAGATGAATGTTCTCAAGTGATTATAAGGTTCTCGGAAGTGAATTCGAGAACACCTACAAATACTTGAGAATAGTAACAAGCAATCGAGAACCCTGATTTTCCGAGAACAACGTCGAGAAGTCCTCCGAGAACAATGCCGAGAAAGCCTTCGAGAAAGACTTCAAGAACTGAAACACGAGAACTTGGATGTCGAGATCTTCTAACAACTTCCGAAAATACTCAGATTCGATCCAATCTTTTTAAATTTTAAAAAGATTCTCTAAACACAATCTTCTCCCGAATTTTACTCAAACTCGATCAAACGGCGATTTTCTTCAGAAAACAACCCGAATCCATGAAGAACACCAGATAGTTAACACGTCCAAAAGCTCCAAAAATGCTTCTTCTTGCTGAATCGATATCGTTAACGGGTCAAACACTTGTTGTTTGGCTCTGATACCAATTGTTAGTCCTTATTCCGGATCTAAACCGATATCAATCACGAAATACAATCAAGACTTACGGAATAGAATTGTTAGTACGCACGAAGAACACAAAGAACACAATAAAGATGAACAAAAGATTTCAGTTAATCACAAGGTGCACTCGATGATGAAAAGCCGACTGGTACACCAAGAACACACAACTATCGAAAGATACACGTGAAAGATTAACCTAAACAAAAGTAGTAACCGAGTTTATATATTACTCATATACTAATGACCTACGACCCAAACATTAACTAAAACTCACTAACAACTCGAGAACCAAAACATAATCTCAAGAACAACTATAAAGAAACATCAAAACTCATTTATTTTTTACTCAACAATTATTTATAAATAATTATTAAGTGTTATGTGATAAATGAATGCTTGAAACTATTTTGTAAATGTTTTACGCAACACAACTTAGAAAACCGGTATAGTAGTTATACGTGAAAACATAAACACGAACAACGAACATTGAACAACTTTAAATAATAATAATGATACTATTATTATTCAAAGTCCAAAATATAAACACTAAAAATTAGCAAGAATAAAAACTAAAAAAATAAAAAAACGCAACTCAAACGATAACGTGATCAGAAACGCAAGGAAACAGAAAATAGGTTTGGACCACGTTTCGTCTACACATTTAAAATCCATCTATATATATATATATTAAAAAAAATACATATTAGATGCAATCGGCAGCCACTCCTCCCCCATACAACTTGTTTTTCAAGTTATTAATATATATATATATATATATATAAGAAGAAGACATGTATAAAATTTTCTTATTACGAACTCTAATCACCTTCCCCTCCCTCTCTTTTGACGGCAGCCATTTGGTGATTCGGAGATCCTTAGCAACCATACTTACAAGATCTAAGAAGATTTGAAACCACCCAAACTAAGTCTTATATCCCAATGATTAATCTTCATTCACCATGATTCACAACTCCAAAACAAATAAATAATCTTGAAATAATGGAAGAACTACAAAAAAAAAATCATGACTGATAGGTTTCTGAAATGTTTGTTCGAATTGTTTTGATGATAACATGATAATACCTTAACCTTTTGTATCTATTCAAAAGGCCAAAGTTAAGTTTGACCTGTTGGCTGTCTTATGGCACAAATTTTGTATTTTCTAGAGGTCGTTTGACATGGTTTTGCTAATTAAAGATTTTGTTGGTCGAATCTGAGATTCTGACAGTTTAAGTAGGCAATATTGTTTTGTGAACTGGTACTGATTCGTATGTCCAATGAGGAAATGACTATGATTCTTAAGTTTTTGGAAAGGTATATGTCTTAGCTAGACATGGCCACTGAGTTTGAATGAAAAGGATTTGTAATGATTGTTATATGAATTATTTTGTAACCACATGCAAACTGTTTTGAATTTGGATAGCTTGCTATTGTTTAACTAATATCTCGAGTTGTACTATGTGTTTTGTTACTGAGTTTGATGTTCTAGAAAGCTAACCCAAATGTTGACAATATGTAATATTTGTGGAATTTTAGGATCATGTTTGGTATGATTAATCAGCTAATTAACGAGACCTAAAAATCTGTGAAAAACTGTATTATGAGCAAAGTGGTTAATAATGATACTTAAGTGTTTTTGGTGATCGTAAATTACTAGTAGCCATGTTTTACACTAGTTTATAATAAGTGTAGCATGTCAAGTTATATAAACTTACATAGGGTTTCTAAGTAGTACTTGATTATACATGTTGATCCATACACTTTGAAATGACGATTTTCACTACATGAATTATGCATGTTAGTTGTGTTATGAGTTGTAGTAAAATTTGTATCGAATGCATGTACTAATATATTACAAGTGATAAATGATATATTAAGTTTAGTATAGAGTGAATATGTATGAATCATGTTATTGTAATTAGAAACCCACATAAGACGTCAAAGTTGCATGAAACCAAAGTTAGGAATCTTATGTGTAAATTGCCAAACATTTGAACTACAAGTATTTAATTTAATAGTTACTATATAAAATATGGACAACTTATCAAATAGTCAATAATGTTGACTAAAGATAACAAAGGTCAACCTTGACCTCAAAAGTCAACAACTGACCATAAAGTCAACTAAGTCAACAAAAGTCAACCTTGACTCTAAAAGTCAACCCCCTTCAATAAAAAGTCAACCTTGACTTTAAAAGTCAATGTTGTCTGTAAAACACAACTGTTGACCGTAGAAGTCAACTATTGACCAAAAAGTCAAACTTACCTTAAATAGATAAACACAATGGAGCTGTGATGATCACATATAAACTATAAATTAAAACACAAACTTATCCACTTATAGATTATAGGTGACTTGTAGTGGAGTAGCTACACTTTGCAATTAGATTTCACAACTTAAGCCGCGAACTCACACTCAGGTGATTTTACAGTTCCACTGTTACCTATTTTGTTTTATCTTGTGATGAGAAATCATACATAAACTTTATTGAAACTTTTAGGAATTACATTATATGCTATAATCCTTATGTATTAAAAGTACTTTACAACTACCATCTAATAGTCCTTTCTTTTACTCGAACCATAATATGCGTGATCATAGCAGGGAACTTTGGGATAGTATTATTGGGTTTGACGAACCCCACTCGGGTCAAATGGAGGTCGGACGGGTGCTTAACGACCTACAAATTCAGCCAGTGTCATATGGTAGACACTGGTAAGAAGGCACAACTTTTAAACAGTCAGTAATGGTTCGAGCGCTTTTAATAACATGTTGTGACTAGCTATCATGAATATATGTGTACATATGTACTTCCTACACAACTTGTTATCAACTACTTAAAACTATTGAAGCTTTAAACATGTGAACTCACCAACCCTTTTGGTTGACACTTTTTAGTATGCTTTTCTCAGGTAATCACGGAGCACCACGCTAAGGATAAGCTTAGGGTTGCATGCATTTATCATCTTTAATTATTTTATTAAACTTATTTATTTGGGAACGTGTGTTTTACACAAGTTATTTATGCTTCCCCTATTTGACATTTATTAAAAATTAAACTGCTTTCGCATTTTGATAAAACATATTTTTAAACAATCATGCTGAATCATAAATGTTTTAATTATTAAATCATTTAGTATGTCGTTCAATATGACTAGCGACTCCGATCTTGACCGGTCGTCACTCTTCCATCGCGGGTTTTAGTGAGTAGAAATTTGGGGGTGTGACAGACTGGTATCAGAGCCAATGGTTGTAGTGAACTAGGTTGCATTTACTGAGCCTAGAGTATAGCCGTAGAAACAACACGTAGATAATATTATATTTTATGTGCTATTTGTGTACATGGTATTCATACATATATAATTATGACAGGTATGTCTAGGTCAGCCTCTCCCCTACGTGATTCTGGTAAGGGAAAGGGGATTGCTCCCCCGCCACCTTCACCCCATGTGACTCGTTCCCGCAAGAGGCGTACGGTAGTGGTTAAAGAGCCGAAGGTTTCAGGTGCTAAGCCTAGAGTTCCAATTTACATAGTGGTCACTAACGAGCAGATTTGGGAACATATGCAGTTTCTCCAACACAACATGACAAATATGTATAGGGAGCAACAGAAAGCGGGGCAATACCATGAAGACCGAGTTTACTACATTGATGAAGTGAATCGCGATTTCATGAAATTCAAAAGCCGAACTGAACTTATGCATGCCAACCATTTAACTATAATGGAACACTTTGGTGAGCAACTTGTTGAGTTGACTGTTCGCTTGACTTTAGCAGAGGAAAGGGCCGCATTAGCCGAGGCCGTTGCCGCCCAAGCTCTGGCTGCTATGAACCCAGTGGAACCTATAGTGATAGAGTCGGATGAAGAGGAACCAGAGGAAGAACTAGAGGAAGAACCAGAGGAGGACGACGTCGTGTCGGGTGTCTCGTCCGACGATGATTCCGATTGATGAGATTACTTCATTGGTTTATTTATTTTTTTTTCTCTTCCTTTAAGAACTAAATGAGCGACTTGTGCTCGTGCAACTATCAAACTTAAATTCGGGTGTTTTGTTGTTTAATACTTTGTCCAGACAAGTTATTTATCTATCATCATGCTTATTTTAACATTTGGAGTGCTGTATATATTTATATATTTCTATGGTTGACTATGTTTATTATCCACAGTGGTTGTTAGTCCCGACGTGATATCGATAGCGAAACCGTTTGTTTATGCGGAAACTAAACAAACACGCAATATAAAGAATACGAATACGAATAAAGATGAAGAATGATTATGTATTCCCTAATTGCACTCAACCTCTAAGGATTGACTGGTACAATT
>WOUH02000015.1:9451323-9465675 GCA_009936405.2 Stevia rebaudiana
ACTTGATGGAGTTGATTTTGGCGCCGATGGTGGGTTTTAGTCCCGGATCTGAAACTCCACTACGCAGCAACAATAAATTACGTATTTCTATATTGATCTCTCGTAAACTTTTTTTCTCATAGATAACTGATGGTGTTGTTCCTCCACCCAAGTAAACTTTTTTCTCTATTAATTCAGCTTTGTTTTCTTTCTTTTTCTCATTTAAAAATAAATGAATTCAAAACCATTAAACCTTAAATATAAATTTATGTATTTCTATATTGATCTCTCGTATTATTGTATTTTTTCAACTATATGATTCATTACAGATGGGATACTCACAGAGCATATGACAGTGGGATATGGAGCATATGGGGTTTGTATGTTTGTGTTTATTTATTTATTTTTGTTTCAAGACCTAGTTTTGCAGATCTGGTTGTAAAGGTTTGCTATTCATTGTATTTGAAATTATAAATTTTATGGGTACTTGAGTACTTGTTTTGTTACCGTTGTTATTTTTTAACACATGTCTTACTTTTTAACACATGTGTAATTATTTTTTTGAGATGTCATTGTTTTAGATTTAAATTAGCGTTGCTGAATCTTTTAACATAAACTGTTGAATTACCAAAAAGAAAGACAAATCAGAAAAATCAGTTTAAAAATGTTATAGTGAAAAAAAGATTTAATTTAACACATGTGTTATTTTTAACACATTTGTTATTTCTTTCATATAAAATGTCATTTTTTTTAGAAATTGTTGAATTTAATTTAAGAAATTGTTGAATTTAATAGAAAATGTAGATCTAGTAGATATCATTGTTTAAAAAATAATTTAAACACATGTGTTATCTTTGTAACACATGTGTTATTTTGGTAACACACATGTGTTACATTATGTACACATATTTTTGTATACACATGTGTAAATAATGTAACACATCTATAGAAAAAACTGAACTTTTTAAAAAAAGTAACTTTTTCAAAAACTTCACTTTTTAAAAAGCTGAACCTTATAAAAATCTAAACTTTTTAAAAAAATGAACTAAAAAAATTGCTTTAAGAGAGAGAAACTAAAAATTAAGATTTATAAATTTGAACTAAACAAAGATATAGATTTATAAAAAAATTAGTATTTATAATTTAAAGAATGATGAACTAAAAATTTTGAGAGAGAAAAAAAAATTCATGAGAGAGAAAAAAACATTCATGAGAGAAAAATATTTAAGAGAGAAAAAATTGTTGAATAAAAAAATAAAAACTTTAAATTACTAATTTGCCCTTAAATAATTCTGAACCACAAGAATTAAATAAAAAATTATAGTTTAATATGAACCACATGTTCGTTTTCAGATTTACAAGTGAGTGGCTAGCATTTGTTTTTTTGTTTACATCCAAATTAATGCTTCACACATATATAACAAATGAATGATCTCTTTGTGCTTGATTGATAAAAAAGAGAAATATTATGTTACCTTTGGTGGTGCTTTGACGGGAGCAAATAGATGATTTGACTGCATTTGTTGGAAAGCTGAACTCCAATATTGTTTAACTGAAATAGCTCAAGAGAAGGAGTTTTTTTACCAAACAAATGTGAATGGAAAACTTATTTATAAAAAATTGGTGATTTGAGAATTATTTATCAAAATAAGTGATTTTCTTTAAAAAGTTAATGTTTCATTTCTCACTCCTAATTTTATTGGATAAAAATAAAAAATCTCTAAATAAGAAAACCTTTATTTGAATTGCTGTAAAATTGAAAGCAAATATTTATTTATTTTTTCTTATTTTCCTCACGTTTTATTCAATTTTGTTCTTAGATTACTTTCGTTTCTTTAACAAAAATGCTTTATTTTTTTTTTCATCAATACTTTTTAATTTTTCTAAAAGAGTTCTTTAAAAATATAAAAGCTTATTCGCACCGTGTGTTGCGGCAGTTCGGTTCTTAACATCGAAACATATTTTGAGATTCATAACTGAATCGTTCGTAACACATGGTAAAATAAGTTAACAAAATAAGTTTTTTTATATCGTTTATGAATTCGGTTAAATAAATTTCATGTTAACTGGGTTAAAACAATAACATAAAGTTTATTAAAATAAACAAACTTTATAAGATCGTTATTATCTTAAAGTGCTTCACTATTTTTATTGAACCTTTTAAAAAAATTTAATATGTATGTAACGGTTAGTCTTATAAACATGAATATCACATCAGATTTGTTTATGTATTTCTTTAAAAAAAAATACAATATATTTTGGAATGATTAAATCAATTTATATTAAAAAAAACATTTAAAACCGTAAATTAAACCAATCCAGAACTTCTTTATTATAAAATTTGCATTATTTATCTTTTTAAATAACCCGTTGTTACGTAGAAATTTTTATCCAATAAGGTTAGGAACGAGAAAATAAAGTTTTAAATTGAAAAAAAAAACCCATTTTAATACATAAGTTTCAAATCACCTAGTAAATAAGTTTTTTTTTCTACACTAGTTTTGGATCATGATGTCAATTAATTCTTACTCATATTCCTGCTTCGATTAGATCATGATGTCAATTTAATTCTTAGTCAATGTAACTAAAGAAAAGGTTACATGTGGTAATAAATGACTGTATAACGTACACTAACGGCTCAATTTGATTAGAGTTAATTTTCAAAAGTTTTGTTTCGGATGATGAAAAACCATTATTAGCAATTTGGTTGGTGGTTTAATTTTAAGATTCCATAACTAATGGAGAGTAAACACATTAATAACAAGAACATTGTCGTATTGCTTGGTGAGTATACCAAGAGGTATTTGTCTCAATGGTATCTTGGATACTAGAGCCGACTTCACTTTCATAAGATTAAGGCAAAGGCCTAGGGCGGCCTCTTAATTCTAGGGGCCTTATTTTTTTTAGAATTAAACATGTAATGAAGATAATAAGAATATTTTGATAAATAATGCTATGAAAAAGGAAGGAGATATCTTCAATATAATATAATTCATTCATAGATATAGGTTACTTAAACCGTGATATTCAATTACAAGAACTTCTTCAGTTAACCACAATGACCCAATTAACCCTCAAGTCCTCAACACTTTTTAGTAAATAAATTGCCTAACAGAATGAATTAGCTTGATTTAATTAGTAAAATTAAAGTTGGGTAATAGTTGAACTAATTTTAATTGGTTAAAATTAAAGTTGAACTAATTTTTACTTCGCCTTGGGACTTTATAATTGTTGAGCCGGCCCTGCTGGATACTTCCCAAGTGGGAGGTCTCAGGTTGCAGTCTCAATCAAAGCATAAAAATCCTTTTTGGTGAGCCAACATGGTTTTCCCAGAAAGTGGGTATGTCAATACGCTTTCATTGATTCGCCAGATGAAAAGCTAATCTGTTTGTGAGGGTTAGACCGGGTAGCCACGTTGATTAGTGAGAAAAAAAAAAATTAGATCCGCGCATATGTAATAGATGAGTCACGATGATAAAGTTTTAATATAAATTAATGATGGGATGACAGTTGCTTAAAACGCACTACTTTTCTATTTCAGGAGGTGAATTATTTTATTTGGTATTAAATGAGTGTTCCAAAAAACAAATAACGCATCCTTTAGATGCTAAAAAAAGGTTTGATACAGATTTTAGAAAAGCATTTGTCATTTAATTTGCTAACTATTTTTTTAAGGATCAAGAAACATCATCTCATCATATATTTAAACTCTCAAACTATTTAAATTAAAGGATCTCTGTTGCTTTCACGTCAAACTATTTGAATTAACCTTACTTAAAGATAAGGTCATTCTTAGTCTTCCATAACACCCAAATAGTAGTGAAAAACGTACACTGCATGAATGCCTTTCTTTCCTTCATCTCCCAGATTTGCGAGCATACTTATAAATCTCCAAAAGGTCTCTTGTGCCAAAGGCATATATAGATATGATGTTATCCTACTCTAGCTTGAGATAAATAGATTGCGCAAACCTTTAAGAAACAAAAATATGCATGTGTTGCAGTTTCCTCACCACAAAATGGGCATAAGGTTGATTGAAATGACACAATCCTGGCGCCTAAAGCCGAGCAAGCCCGCTTACCGGGTTAGGAAGTCAGGGCATCAAAATCCAATCCGTGTTGCAACGAGTCTCGCCTCTTACTTGTAGTTGGCTCCATCTGGCCGGGTTTTGTTTCAGCTTTTAGACACGGTAACTTTCTTTCCTTTTGGTAGATACCAATGTTTTAACAATTGAATTCCAAACATCCCCAACTTGAGATTCAACTAAACCCTTGAATGTTTGAATGGGTTGAACGTTTGATCGTTTGACTTCAGCAAATAACACCACATGTATCTCGAGTAATTGTCTACGAGCAAGAATACATAGACTTAATCGTATTTGAATTGAAGGATCTGAATTAGTATATAAACATGTACGTACATGTCTTCTAACTTTTATTATAATTTAATCTGATTTTTTAGTTATATTTAGAAATCCATCCATATACACTATATGTTTTTTAATAACAAATATATCTTACTTATACTCTTAAATTACATCCAAATGCTCCTAGCTAGGGTTTGAACTCGTGGCCAGCTTGTATTTAAGAAGCTAGCAAGTAGATAACCAAGTATGCTACTCCCACATAGACATACACACTATATGATACCCAGAAAAATAAAACTATTAAAAGATCACTTTTAAATTTAGACATCGTATTACCAATGGGGGCTTTTATAGGGTGCAGGAGGTGCGACCGCACAGAGCCCGTTTTTTTGAGGGCCCAAATTTTATAAATTTTTTTGTATATTATATAAAAATTATATATATTTTATAAAGTTTTGATCCATTTATAACCCCATAAGAATAAAGGTCCAATTCAATTTATAAAACAATTGGATAAAGCGCAAAACAATTATTAATTATGATCGACAATGTCTAAAGAAAGATTTAATGGATTGACAATAATCACTATTGAGAATGAATACAAGAGAATATTTGATCAACAACTTTGTTTCAAAGAATACCCGGAGAGTGTCACGATTTATTTAGTTATGTGAAAGACTGATTTTGCAACAATATTATTGTTTTGTACTGTTTATTAACTTATTTAATCTCAATTATCGTTGATTTTTGAAAATATATATATATATATATATATATATATATATAGGGCTCTTTTTTTAGACTCGCACAGGGCACCTGAATCCTCGGAGACGGTCCTGCGTATTACTTAGTAATACTTTTGGATATAATTCATCCCAACGGTAAAAAATAAACAAGATTACTAGATACGGAAATAATTTAAATCCCTTTCTCTACATAGTTAAATATATTATAACTGTTGATTGAAAGAATAATATTGGTAGAGGTTAAAGATACATATATGATATATACACAACAAGTGAATATCATTTCCGGAAAACCATCTACAACAATGATCGAAACATAAATCCATATTCATTCATATATCACATGATTAGACAAATTCATGACACTGAACGTAGTAAAACAAACAAGACATTTATTCACGCACCATACGTACACGTACACATACACTCACACTCACACTCACTCACACAAGCATGCATCTTCAAAGTTGTAACCATCTTCATTCAATCTGAAAACACTTAATTAAGACCAAAGTACGTACTTCAATCCCATCCATACATGTTTAATTAGAAGACTTAGTGGCCGGTATTATGAGCATCACAATCCTTTACAAGATCGCATAGGTAATCCATCAAAGAAGTTGGATATGGTACACTTGTATCTGGTTTCTCAAACTCAAAGGTCCATGAAGCCACCAGCCCATCACCCTTTGGCTCAACATGAAATGTGATCGTGAAGCTCTTGTATAGCTCATCCACTAGATCTCCTCCAATTACTTTGAACACAATCATGTGGTTTTCTTCATTCACGGCTTCGATTATTTGTTTTGAAAATTTCTTCTTTCCATCTTCAATTTTTTGTCAAGAAAAATGCAATAAAATGCCATTATTATTAATTAGAGAAAAACTAAAGTAAAAATAAAAACAAATAATTAGAAAATTCTCATAATTAAATACGCTATCTCAGATAGCGATCGACTTTTATTTTTCTATATTTAAAGTCGTTTTCTTAAAAAGACTCTAACTCTAATTGTTGGATCAAACAGATCAAACACAATAATAAAAAACTTTAGTTCCAACCCATTTTTGATTGAATTTATAAAATCCGCCACTGAATCCTATATATGAAATAAACAAGATATATATGAGACGGAAAAATACGTACCGTGAGTGTAGTGCCAAGAGATGACCGATCCAACGGCCCCTCTTTCGCCCTCATGCAACTCACAGTCATGAACCTTATCGGGGGTTGCTGCAACCAACTTGTGTGGGTTGTGCCTAAAGATGTCATGAAACACATCACCGGTCTTACTGATTTCCACATAACCGATTAATTTCCCTAATAGAGCCATCTCTTTAGTTAATTATTCTCACAATTAATGCTAAATAATTGTTTATAGGTGAGATGTTGAAATTATTGGCAAATACCGATGGCTTTATATAGAAAACTGGTTGGCACACACAATAATTTTAAATTGAATTTAGATAACTTATTATTTAGAAGAAAACAATTTGTAGCTTTTTTATTGTTACTTATACAACAGGTTGAAATTTAATATATGTAAGCTAGCTTCTGCCATATCTGCCATATCTGCCATATCGAAGTTTCCACCTATAGTAATCGATCCCACATTAATGTGTCTCGATCCCAGTTAGCAATAGTTTAATCGAAGTACTGTATCATTCAAGATTTTCAAATCAATCCCATTTAGCAATAGTTTAAAAAATATGATGTCACTGCGTAAAGTATAAACACATTTGGTTACCAACTTTTTTAATTAACTTGTAAATTCCATACTTATAACAGTTGGTTTTCTGATAATTTTAGATTTCTCGACCAAGATCCCAAATTAAAAGATTGCCTTTCAATTATGCGCGTTTTCTAGACGAACTAGACATTGTTCTATAAAATTTTCACATTTTAATGATAACTAGGGCTCTTATGAATGTTGTACGCCCACATTGTCCGTCTCAACATAAGAGAGGTAAATCACATGTCTAGTCTTGGAGTAAATCGGGTGGTGTCATGTTTGGTCATCTGACCTTCATAATAAATTCAAATGTTTATCTTGTTAGCTACTACTGTGGCTACATCATGAGAACAGAACTAGGGCTCTTAATTATGTCTCAACATTATGTAAGATTTACCGATAGTTTTAGAATCAAATCAATTCTTATAACTTATAGTATATATTCACTTGTACAATCATTTTTGTTCAAGCATATGTGTTATAGTATTTATTCTGTTATTTATGCGACATGTTTTTAGCTTTTAAGTAATCATACCAAAAAAGTCTCAAAGAACTGAAAGGAGATCGAGATATGTTTGATCGAGTTTGCTTCACATTAGAGAATGTAGTAATTTATTAAAAAAAGGTTATTGGATTATAATAAGCTCAATTTTCATCTATTTGTCGTGAATACTCAGAGCTAAAAAAATATTTATTAATACTCCCAACTTGCAAATTATTTTCCATGTCGCTCCCGAACTAACTGAAATGAGCTCATATTTTAGTTTGACATCAACTTATTTTCAAGCTCGTAGCATTAGAGAAAAACAAGTTGAAACTTGGGACTTGGGAGTGTTATTAAATATTTCCTTAGTTGAGAGTGTTCTATAGTCAATAAGTGAAAGTTGAGGTTATTATAATCTTTTTTCTTATTTAAAAACTTATAAATTAAATTAGAACTCCACATATACAATAAAGTGACATGTAAACGGATAAACAAGCTATGCTGCAACCCCCTTTTAATTTTCAAAACAAAGAAACAATCATGGTTAGCGAATCTTCAAATGTATACTATTTTACATAATAAAGTTGAAAAGCACGTAGAAAACGATATTTTGCATCGTGTATAAAATTGGAAATATAATAGGTTTAAAAGGTTAATAAATGAATATTTTGAAATTATTTAGATTTGATATGTGATTTAAAAAGTTAAAATACTGTAATGTAAATATGTAACCGATATCAAACTATTTTTTATAAACTTATACAAAATAAGATATAAAAATATGAGAATTTAAATATGAATTTAAAACTGAAATAATTATTAAACAATATTAATAATTAACTATAGAAATTAAAGAATAAGGAATGAATATATTTTAAGTTGAAAATTTTAAAAATTTTGATTTGAGTAACTTTGTGAAAAAAGAGTTGTGTGTATGGTAACGCACCTAGTTTATTTCTAGTAATAAAACCATTAATTAACTTTCCGTAATTAAAATTTTAACAAAAATAGAGAGTTAATATGGTGAAGACAAGTGTCAATATAAGGTTACAGGCCCTAGAATTGAGACAAGTGTCCCTTGAAATTTCTGTTTATTAGTATAGGAAGATTCAAGTAATTAGTGGGAAAAGAGAATTGGAGATTAGCTAAAATAATCAGTTGGTTTAAATTCAATATTCACAAATCACTTTTATTGATTGGTTAGATGGTGGTAAAGATCTAGTATTGGGAGGTGTTGTATCCATGGTTCGATACTCGGTTCTTAACAAAGGCTATATTACTATGCAATGGGTATATTTGCCTATTGTGTGTAATAGTCCTAAGGTGATAATTGTTTCTTTAATTAACACCTAATTTGTGTAAATACTTATTAAAATCATATATACATTTACACACATCAAGTTTTTGGTGCTTTTCCTGAGACACGTCAATTATGACAACGATCCCAATCATAACTTTAGCCATTTATATATTATTGTCATCTATGTATATATTTTTATTGTTTTATTTTCTTCCCAATACCCTCCCACTTTTTGAAAGGGTATTGGGAAGAAAATAAAACAATAAAAATATATACAAAGATGACAAAAATATATAAATGGCTAAAGTTATCAAAGATTTCTTTTTAGTGAAAATCATTTGTAAATCAATTGGAAAAGTTTGATAATTTTGCTTATGTGATTGCTATTGATAATCAAAGTAATAATTGGGATTAATTTTTACCAAAACGATTGTTCGGATTGTTACTGGCCAATGTTTCATAGTTTGAATTATTAAAACACAGTTTGTCTATAGAATCTTATACACTGCATATATGTAGTGAGTGTCATCATACCACATGTATGTCATACATCATTTTTTATATATACGAAAAAATTGTTAATTATGAAAAAAAAATTTAATTAATTATGATAGATTTATGGTGTAATTTTTAATAGAAAAACATCATAAGAAAAAGTTATAGATATTTTATATTTATGAATAAAGAGAGGACTTCTTAATTTTTCTTATAACTTTAAATATTTATATGAACAAATTTTGTTTATTTGTAGAGCTACCAAATGTTTAACTCATGCAATCATGTATACTACCTACACAGCTTATACTTACAAGTCTAGAATAGATAAAAGTTAATATATATATATATATCTCCCTATACTAATAAACAAACATCTCTAAGGACACATGGCATCATTCTAGAGCCTAAGCTTTCTCATGACGACACTTGTCACTCATACAATGATTCTCAATAAAAAATAAACCGTTTACATTAGTTTACCCATTTACCCGAATACACTAACCCAAACCCGAAAAAAAAAACGTAAAAAAAAACGCAGACCACTCCTATTCTTTTCCCCTAAATCAAACTATTCTAGAAAAACCCTAAACTTGCCGCCTCAAGATTCTCTAAACTTCCTCTTATGGCGATTTCCATCTTTTGATTGAATCAGTATACATGAAGCTTCATCTTTTCTTTGTCGATTAAAGTTTCATGGATCTCCTTATCTACGATTTAAAAGTAAATCGTTAATCCTTAGTGTGTTTGCTTTTTTTTTTTATCTATAAAATCGCACAGATTCAACCTTTTGATTTCTGTTTTACAATCTTTTATCTCATACAGAATATTGTTGATTGCATCAAATAACTTGATTGGACACAATTGATTGGGAAGTTGTTTATTAAAGACTTTGATTTTTTGAATGTTTTAGTGTTTATGTGATTTTTAGGGTACCGATCCTTCCACCTTTTAGTATTTCTTTTCTCAATTCTTGATTATGTTTTTTGGGTGTTCGTTTGAAAAGGGAGTGACTGCCATTTACACCATCAGAGTAGCTTGAGATCCCCTAGACAATTGATGACAATATTGTTGTAAAGTCATTTGTTTGATTATTGATAATTAATAATTAGTGCAAAATGCTCAAAATTCTCACCTTTGTTTGTTTAGATAATTAGTGCAAAATATTCATCATTTGGTGAATTATGATTCCTCATTAATCTGAATGGCTATTCTAAATTTTGCTTAACGATGTTTTTGAATAAAATAGTATGGTGAACTATGTTATTTTGCCTTAATTTGCTTAATATTTGAACCAAAGATTCATGAGTGGCTCATGTGATCAAGTCCATCATGTTTAAATTAAATCAAATAATCTGGTGTAGTATGTTTAATCTGGTCTATTATGTTTATGATACAATTGTTTAACTATAATTTTAGCTATAGTTTACTTGTATTTTAAGAATGTAAAATAGCTTTCAAATTGTTGCAAATCCCTTACATGTTTTTTGATTAAATTTTGATTAAATAGACAGAATGCCAAATTATTAGCCTCTATCATTCTATTATTTTACAAGTACCTAATTTTACTTTTTGTTTTCATTTTTACTTACGAATATCAAGTTCTTAATTTTATTGGAAATGATTAATGTTCACAAATATTTTAGCTTTCAGTTTGGTTATGCTTATTGCTATCCTATTTGATACTGACCTGTGAACCCAAACTTGGTGAGGAACTCATGATTGAGATGATTAATTCAAAAACAGAAGTTGTTATTGTTTTGGATTGTACATTGACTAGACTCACCAAGATTCTAACAACTTCATTTCTCTTGGTAACATATCGTTTCAATATGTTATCTCATTATGCTATTAAACCAATTTTATTGCTCATTTTCAGTTGTTTATGATAATCATGGACTATTGGAATTTTTGACAATGGCACATTGAGAATAAGTTATATATTCAAGTTACCAGTTTTTGTTTGCTTAGCTAATGAAGAATAAATTAAGCAGATAAGTTCCTTACTATTTAGTTATTGCTAAATCTTTTTTTAAAATTTATGGCATCCAATGAATAAATTAGTTTGTTTTGCTAATTAATCACTAAAGTTTTAGATTTTTATGCAGGATCTTATCATTGCGTGGATCATATAATCAATTTTATCACACGTTAAATGTTTTATGAAATTAGAGGTAAATAAATTATACTACGTGCTTATTCGATTTAAAATGAAGTATGTTTGATTAATAGTAGAATACATTATGTACTAAACATTTTTTTGAATAAACAATTTGAAATTCGATTTAAAAAAAAATTTTGAAATTTGAAATAATTAGGTTTAAATACGTAAATTTGGAAACTTATTATTAAAATATCAATTTTAAATTTGACTTAATTTTTAAATAATATAAGATTCATTTAAACCTAATTATGAATTGTTCTAATATAATAAAACAAATACAAGTAGCTTGTGGAATTGTTCTAATTAAAAACTCAATTATGAAGGATTTGTTACGACTATCATCATCAACCTCCCATAAATTAATTCATCAAAGTCTTGTAGACGAAATGTCAGCCATGTTTGGAAATATTTATTTTATTGAATCCGAATTAGTTGGCAGTTCTACTTCATGTATGTCCAAATGTGATTTATCATGAGTAACTTGTGTAACATTACTTTGTTATAGTTTTAATAGTCTTTTTTTAGAAAAATAGCATCTATGTCTATATCTATCTATACATTCTAAGTAAAAGTTAAGTTTGGTTTGACACATAACATTCATTGAAGATATTTTTGAGAAATTTCCGTCTCTCTCCTACGATATCATTCATTTTAATTTTTTAAAATTACTACCAGTCTATGAAATCTTATTTTAATAAATATTTACCAGATAAATGACATTAAATAATTATCAAATAATTTGGTTTGTTTGTAAGTCAGTTGGTAAGTCACTAAAATAAAAAAGATGTGCGTGTCAAACTTATGCACTCATAATCTTTTCTTTAGAAGTCATTTGGTCGTTAGAAGATTTGTAATTTGTATTTATACATTAGTAAATTGGAAATGTAATAATTATCGATTTCATTTTAAAATGTAATAGGTATTTATTTAGCATATATATATTTTTATTGCATTAATTTTGGTAACCAACACTATGTATCACATTGGTTTATAGCATTTAAAATTAATATATTATATAACCTACATTAAAATAATAATTTTTGTATACACTTTGAAATTGTGTATGTTTTATTGATTCCAACTGTGTAATAGACGTGATTTAAACTAGTTGAATATAAAAGGTCGGAACCTTGAAGTTGTTATTTACACTTCAAGCGTCTTTTCTAGGAATTCAACTATTCAAGTAACAACAATGCTACATGAATTATCGTTATTCTACTAGTATGTGGATATGAACATGCTGATGTCTCTCGGTCCCTCGATCGTCATGTACATAGTTGACGTTCGAGTCCCACTTTAGAAAGTAGTCTAATACTAGGAGTAGATTATTTTTCTATTAATGAAAGCAAAATGCTGTGAAATTATATGGTCGAATACACATGTCAACACTAGATTATTCCTATCCATAGATTTTATAAGAACCATTTTCTACGTAAACCTAAAATGTTCGAGATTATAAGTTTTAAATAGCATTTTATTTAGTAACTGTTAGTCCCACTACAAGATCTAAAACCGATATCGATCAATCAACACATATGAGAGTGTGGAATGATATCACGTGTGTGCAAAAATATGATTAAACAGGAAACAAGATGAAGAACGAAATCAATATATCGTATTAATGCACTCGGTTTCAAGAACCGATTGGTACACAAAAATCACGAACACTTTGAGAGCACCTTAACCTAATTCGTAGATTATTGACTAACAAAAGGCTAAAATCGGGTTTATATACTACCCGTTACAAATAGGCTTTTCAGCCCAAAACCAATACCGAGAACCCAATGTCCAATACCGAGAACACCTAAAATGAACCTACTAATAAACTCGAGAACACCTAAAATGAACTGAGAAACACCAAAACTCATTCATAACCTAACGATCTCCCCTAGTTTTGTGTTTCCGGTGCTTCTTCACTCTTTTCAGCTTCTGGGTCTGTCTCCTAATCACTTCCAGGAATGTTTGGGTTAAACATGAAAGCAAATACGTTGTCCATTCCTCCTGTCCATGCACCGTGTTTCACTGTAGCTCTGACCGTTAACAAAAACACCAACACATCCTCAATATGATCTTGATCAACTTTAATCTCATGTTTCTCCAGAAACTTTAAATCCTTTTCGCTTAAACACATCATAAAACACATATTCAATATCGCTACAGTTGATGATCGCACCATACGTGTGCTCGTCAAATCCCCAAAAATTAAACCCATCTGATGATCCTTCAGGCATGTCAGGTAGAACCGGTACCTTTTTCACCTTCTTGGTCGCCGACCATTTAACTTCAACTATATCCAGATCAACCGGATTCCCTAGTGAGTTGGTAGTTTTCTTAATCGTCCTGGATACAGCAAGTTGAATATCAGTAAATCCAACCTTAGCATGCTTTGCGAAGAATCAAACCACTGTTTCCCCTTTTGTTGTTTGTCGGTTTAAAAAATGGTTTTCTCGCAAGCTCAGACAAATCGACTGCAATGAAGGATTTGAAGTCAACTTGATGTTCATAGTACTATATTCTATTTGACCCTCCTCTCCTTACCCACCACAAATTCTTCACCTCATCGTATCCCCAGCATAAAATACCAGATCTGTCACCTTCATAGTTGAATTTATTGTCATCGACGTCAACAGCATACCTGGTTGGATTGAACGTCTGAGCATCTCTTGCAACCTGAGCAACCCGGTTTCTCACAATAATAAGCTCTCTTTCTTTAGCACTGCTAATTAGAAACCCAGTTCCTCCTTCAAAATACTTCTTCATCATCCCAGCAAGGTAATTTGTATGTTGAACAAATGTTTCTTGAGCAGTTAAAGGTTCAGCTTCGGATGTAGTAGTCTGGGCTGGATCACTTGCAAAATCTCCACCCAACTTTTCTTGAAGTTTGTGTTTCAAATCAAACACAATCGCTGACATGTGACGCCCCAAATTCCATGGGCTCGCCACGTCATCGGATTTACACATAAGCACAATGGTTAAGACAGAGATAAAACAGCAGCGGAATATAAACTTCATTTTATTAAAACCAAAGTGCTATTACATTATTTCTAATATATTTTACATCATATATCACTAACTATACGCCAGCATA
>WOUH02000015.1:9482269-9497968 GCA_009936405.2 Stevia rebaudiana
CCATTATCAACAACTTCAAATTGCTCAAGTGAGTATACTTCATATTCAAATTTTCCGGTAACCTTTGATTTTGATTTTATTTCCATAACTCTCGAATTTGTTTATTGTAGTATCTTTCGAAGGTTTGAAGAAAAAACCTAATTTGAATAGAGACGAAATTGGAGATCTGCGTTACGAAGGAATCTGATATGAAGGCAATCTGATTTAAGTTTAAAGAAAGAGTTAATTACCAAATATACCCTCACGTGTTTCTCATGAGGGGAGTTAACGGACACCACTAACATAAGTTAAGCTAAAGGTTGCGATTGAAACAATCTAGGTTACTTAAAGGTTGTCAAGTGTACTTAAGATAGTTAAAGGTTGAAATATGTTATTACCTTTAAATATAAAGGTTGAAATGTGTAATTTTGTCTATTATTATTAATAATAATAGTAATAACAATGATGATGATGATTAACACTTAAATTCATAGTAACCACTATTATTGACCCTCAATGACTACTTGAACTATATCATCATCATCATCGTACTCAGTATATCTCACTTAAAAGTAGAATCTCCTCAGGGTAGATGTAGACAGCCTTACCTCTACCACGTAGGACAGAGAGGCTGCTTCCGATGAGACACTCGGCTCATTATGTCTGATTAACCATTTATCGTAGCTTTTAACGTTATTTTCACAAAAATAAGTAAAATAATATTAATATTAGTGCATTTTTACTTTTGCTCATCGAGTGCCCACACATATATACATTATATGTGCGCACTAGATCAAATATGATAATTTGACTTTAGAAGTGAGAAAGGGCTTTTTTGCTTGATGGTAGCCATGTGTTGGTGAAAGGTTGTGTCTCTTAAATGATGAGGGTTCAAGTTTTATTAGAGATATGTGAGTTAGCTGTTTAAAAGAAGCGAGAAAATACATGTAGGTATGTAAATGAAGTTAAAGATGATCATCGACCATAGATCCAAACAAGTTTTAAATTATGTTAATCACGAGTGTTTTAACTTTTAAATAGGCATGATCTATGTATGCATGATCAAATAGAGTAAGTGATCATCAATCTTTAGTATCTACAAATAAAGTTAAAGATCATCTTTAACCATAAATCTAACTACATAAACTATATTTAAAATAATCAATCTTATTTAAGTAGTTGGAACATCACGTACACTTATATATCCCGGCTATTAAAATAAGATAAAATATGGTAAGATAGGTTAGTTAGTGGTCAAATGAAATTTCAATAGTAAGATAGGTTAGTTAATGGTCAAATGTCCTGTGATTGTGTCCCAATGGTTAATCACCCTCCCTCTCTAGTGGAGGTCAAGGGTTCGATTCACATCTGGAGCATATTCAAAGGACATCTGGGTGATGGGTTGAATCACGGCTTTATCCTAGGTTCATACCTGACGGGGGCGAGGGTTTACGGATTCCATCCGCGCATCTGGGGTGTGGTCTCTCATGGCGGTCTGAGTAATCGACCTTGGTGCTTGAACGCCCTGAAATCGGTGATGTACACGTGAGAGACCGAACGCTATTAAAAAAAAAGTTAATGGTCAAATGAAAGTCTACAAGTGGGTGATGTTGACCTCTCTTTGGCTAAAACATTCTATGGGCCATATGCCTATATGGGGGAATTGGGGACCAATACCTTTTTCATAATAATAATTGATGTACAAGTTTTTATACATAATATACAACACCTTATAACATGTATAAAATCTTGTATATTTTGTTCATAGACTTGGATTCATAATTGACTTCTTGTCAAAGGCTACACTTATTGGATTCATGGCTGGTGCTGCAATCATTGTATCCCTACAACAATTAAAAGCTCTTCTTGGAATCACACATTTCACAAAAGAAATGGGTTTGGTTCCAGTTATGTCATCTGTCTTTCACAATACTAAAGAGGTATTTTAATTTTTTTTTTCTGTCTTTATTTATTATATGTTAACATTTAAGCTATGAGTCATTACAATAAGTTTCAAAACAACGTCGTTTGATATGTGTATAATAATTATATAGCATTTTTAATGTGATAATTGTGTGTTTATATTTGGATGTAGTGGTCGTCGCAAACAATCTTGATGGGGTTTTGTTTTCTTGTATTCTTGCTTGTGACAAGACACATTGTAAGTATATGCATTTATATTTATGTGTGCATTTTTTAAGGTTCATGTTGCGAAAACTTATAATTTGTATCCAATTAGTTCATAAAGTACCGTTAAATTGACTGATGATCGTGGTAAATGTGATAAATAAGAAATTTAACTCATGTGTACATCATTGTTTTGAAAACCAGACCAAATTACGACTCTTGTTAAACCTTGAACCTCATGTTATATTTGATTTTTTTTAAAACATAAAACACACACATCTAATTTTATTTTTACATCTACATTATCCACTACATGGTAAGGGACGCGAGTATGTACACATCTGATATTATTGGGCTACAAGCTCTTAAGTATGTTAATCCTTTTTTACGGGTTGATTGGTGTTCAATCTGAACTAATTAGTTGATTAAACCTATAAATTCCAAGAGGAATAGGTACAATTATAATCCGATTTTCAATGATGATTTAAATATAGAAGCAATAAGAACAAAGGAGACAACATTTCAAGAGGGTCCAAAAGAACACGTGACGAGAAAAGGCGGTAGGAAAGACAGTAAACCCCATTAGGCAATTAGTGTTCCAATGAAACTAAATCCATTTTCTATACATTATTTTAGGTTCATGCTTATAAATATTCTGTCCATATGCACACCAACCAATTAGTTTAAAATTTATCTATAAACAATGAAAATAAATTAAAAGGTAGTTATGTAACTTTATTTATTATTATAATACTCTTATTTATATTTGGTAAGAATAACATAAAAGTATATAACAACAAAATAACAATTTCTCCTGTGAGTAAAAAGGTAATCTTATAAATATTTAAATATAGTTTAGGAGTATGAATTTCCAACACTTAATGTATTTTAATAAGAGGTGGCAAATAAAACAAGGTTTTCCTTTATTAATTTCTGATCATGTAAATCAACTAACAATAAATTTTTAATCAAGAAAAACAATTAACCGGATTATTTTTTTTTTTTTATCGGACTAATTTTTTACCGTGACAACTATTCATAGTCCCGTTACTAAAGTTTATTATATTAATTTATGCAGAGTATTAAGAAACCTAAGCTATTTTGGGTATCAGCAGGAGCACCTTTGCTTTCAGTTGTCCTCTCTACAATCATTGTTTTTGTTTCTAAAGCACAAAATCATGGCATTTCTGTGGTAAGTTTTATTAATTATTAAATTTTTTTATACACTTCAAGTTTAAAAAAGCTACACTTAATTATAACTAAAATTATTCTATGTGTTTAATAGATTGGAAAATTAGATCAAGGAATAAATCCACCTTCATGGAACATGTTGCATTTCAAAGGAAGTCATATTGGCTTAGTCTTGAAAACTGGTCTCATCACTGGCATTATTTCCCTCACTGTAAGTGTACAACTTGCACTGCATAAGGTACAACTCATTATAGCTCATAATATTGAAAAGGGTACTTGTGTCATTTCACGTAGGAAGGAATTGCGGTAGGAAGAACATTTGCTGCCCTTAAGAACTATCAAGTTGATGGTAACAAAGAAATGATTGCAATTGGAGTCATGAATGTTGTTGGATCCACCACTTCATGCTACGTCACCACTGGTAAAACGAATAATTTCAACTTATTAATGTGAAAGTACGTGAATCACATGAGATATGTTGGTTTTGATTTCATATAGACAACATCTGCTTAGTTTCAAGTTGAACCGACGACACGTTTAGTTGAAACAAGTTGGGTTCGCGAATATACTATGTGTATCTTAATAATTTCTTTAATTTCCTAGAGATATTTTAATGTCTGTAACTTATAATGTTTGGGTATTTTGTTCCAAAACTTAAAAGATGAAAGTGAAATGAGGATAATATGTGTTACTTTGCACTATTTTCATTTTTTGAATAGTTTTTGACACACGTGTTGTGTTTGTTTGGGTTTATATGTCTGACATGATTTTCAATACAGGTGCATTTTCACGGTCAGCTGTGAACCACAACGCAGGAGCCAAAACCGCAGTCTCTAACATAATCATGGCAGTAACGGTTATGGTCACACTTCTTTTCTTGATGCCATTGTTTCGATACACACCCAACCTCGTACTAGGTGCAATCATTGTAACCGCAGTCATCGGCCTTATCGACCTCCCGGCGGCTTACCAAATATGGAAAGTGGACAAATTCGACTTCATCGTGTTATTATGTGCTTTCTTTGGTGTCCTCTTTATGTCGGTCCAAGAAGGACTTGCACTTGCGGTACGTTTTCTAATCTTGTTACATAACTAGAAAATCCTAACCTTTAAGGTAGTGACACAGTGTTAACCAGTGGAATCCAGCTTCCACTGGTTTTCTGTCTTTAAGCCTTGTAAATATCACTTGTCACCGTAAGCTGTGTTTTACCATATCCTATTGGTTAGCAGTATACTGGCGGGAATGGGTTCACAAATCTTAAAGAAAAAAAGTGAAATTGATAACATGATTTAAATTTTTTTTTAGGTGGGGATTTCTATATTTAAGATGGTGTTACAAATGACAAGACCTAAAACAGTTGTGTTGGGTAACATACCTGGTACTCACATATTTAGGAACAAACATCAATACAAGGATGCTGTATCAATTCCAGGTTTCTTGATTTTGAGTATTCAAGCTCCCATTAGTTTTGCCAACTCTAATTATCTCAATGAAAGGTGATTCATTTTCTTTAATATAATTGCGAGTAAATATATGTTTTTTTCGTGGTAACTTTAACGTCTTGAATTTGTTTTTGTTTTTAAATATTTTTCTACTCTAAACAGGTAAAATTTAAGTCGAATCCACAAACAAATTTTGCTAAACTACTTGGGTTCGGGTCGCCAATGGGTTTACTTTTATAATTTTTTAAAATAATGTGTTTTTTGTCATAAAATTGGTTGTTTTAAAATTCAAAAGCTAAAAGAGAAATGAACTGATATATCAGTTTTTATAGTTTAAGCGTACTTATTTTATGCGTACTTGTGTTTTTCGTTGCTAAATTTGTAACTTTAGCTTATTAATATGCAAAAATAGTTGTCATGTTTGATTCATCTTTGTTATTTTTAATTTTTTAAAATTTGTTTGTTGTAGGATTATGAGGTGGATACAAGATTATGAGGAGGAAGAAAGAACCAAAAGTCATTCTGATCTCAGAGTTCTGATTCTGGATCTTGCTGGTAAATCCTACATTTTTTATACTTGTTGCCTGTATAAATAATTCATTTTTTATTTCATAGGAGTAAACGGGTCGATGTGTGTGTTATGCTTAATTCTAACGAGTCAAACAAGTCGAAAATCACTCAAATTGCATACCTCTTACCTCCAAAATTGTGTTATTGAAAAAACATATTACTATTATAACCAACAACAACTATGTTTATATAAGTAATTATTGAATATGACATACTTGTTAATATGAAAAATTAAACAATATACAAAAAAGTATTTATGGGTCAACCTGACCCAACCCAAACTAAAAATACTTTTTTGATATGCTACGCTACTCGTTCGACCCGCTTATGTTTCCATTTGTTAACAAAAAGATGAACATACTAATTGTGTGAGTCATTTGGATAATTCCAACGTGTTAATATAATAATATCATTAAAAAATGTGTAATTTTCAGCTGTAAGTGCCATTGATACTAATGGAGTGACATTTTTTCAAGAACTTAGGAGGGTATTGGAGAAAAAGGGTGTTGAGGTAATTTCAATGCAACATTTTATTTACTTATTTTTCTATATTTATTTATACTTCAAATATTCTTCTACTAGCCATACTTGATTACTTGATTTTCAACTAAAGAATATAACAAGTTTAAATCGTACTATCACTAACGATCTGCCTTTAATCCCCTTGAAGTCGTTCAGAATTAATGGTAACACGCCTCATGGTTGTAAAAAAAAAAATATTATACTTGTAAGCGTTTTAAAATTTTCATTTCAAACATGTTACAGCTTGTATTGGTGAATCCGGTTGGAGAATTGATTGAGAAATTGCAAAAAGCAGACGGGACTGACGATCTTTTACAACCGAATAATCTTTACTTGACGGTTGGAGAAGCCGTTTCGTCGCTATATTCATCAATGAAGGTTGTGTCATCAAGCCATGATTAAAGGAATGAATTATGAATGTGGGGTGTTTTCAATTGTAAAATTAAATGTAATGGGAAAAAAGATGTAAGTACCAATCTAATCCCAAGATTTAGATGGTTGTTATTTAGATTGTAGGCTTTTTTTGGTTTTTAGGTACCAAATATTGTTAAGGTTCTTTAGAGGGAATGTGAACATTTGAGACATATTTTGAACCCTCATGTAATGTTTTCTTGATTAAGGTTTCAATTGTCTTGCTAATATCTTAGTTAATATTTTCAACATAACACAAATGTTTTTTTATCATGTCAATAAAACGCTTTTTATTTAGGTCAAAATGTTTGTTAGAAACCAAATATTGTTAAAGTTTAGCAAGTTGCGTTTCACGTAATCAGTCGCAAAAAAAAATGGTTTTTGAACCCGTTTTTGGCTATCGTTTGTGAACATTTGAAACCGTCGGTTTGAAGCCAGTTTGAGCTTTCAAGTGTGCAAATTGGTTTTTAAACGGTGACTTGGTTTCAACCGGTTTTTTGAACCGGTTAACCTGTACATCTATTATAAAAAACAGTTTTAACCCGTTAACCAGTTCAATTTTTATATCGGTTTGGGTTTTGGGGGTTGAAAAACCAGTTTTTAACGGAACCAGTTTTTGTCAAAAAGCCGTTTTTGCCATCATCACCAATTAACCGGTTTGGTTTTTCAAAAACTAGTTTTTGATCGATTAATCGTTTTGTGCACCTCTAATGGGATCCTCTAAGTTACCGAACCAAAAAAATATTGTTAAAGGTTCTTAAAAATAAATGTGAAACATAAAAAAACATATTTAGGAACACCCAAGTAATATTTTGATAATTAAGGATTCCTGAATTGTGTTGGCAATTTGTCTGTTCATATTTGAAGATGTAACTTTTCAATTATGTAATAAAAAAAAAAAAGTTTTACAGTAATTACTGTTGTGTGGTTAGTAAGTAAATGTTCTTTGAGTTTTATGTCCAGCTAAAAATCAGTACTGAAAATTTATAATCACCAGAAAAAATTTATAAAAAAATTATTATTACTGGTGCTTCCTTTGATAAAGTGAATATCCAACAAAAGCCGACATCAAGAACGTCCATAACACCTGCAGACAATTTAAAAAAATCATTAAAAAAATGACAAAATTGGCGGGTCGGGATTTGGTAACGAGTCAACACGGGTGATTTTACACGGGTCAAAACAGGTCAGGTTGGTTTGATTTGACCTAAAGTGAAACAAACCTTTTCCACCTATTTTTTATAAATAATTTGTGTCAGCTACTCAGATGTGATTATAAATATTATAAGATTTTTTAAGTTTTTGTAATTAATTTGAGTTGACTAAATACTAAATGATTAAAATTACTAACTGTATTAATCGCTTGCCACCGTTCGAGTCTTTTGATTCTTGATTGCATATCTTCAATCACAGTTTCTACTGATGAGACAATCTCCCTACTTGGTGATGATTCAGATGATGTACTGCTACCCTGTTTATCCAAAAAAAATTAAATAATATTATAATATTAAAAAATTACGTTTTACCAAATTACAATGTTTTAATTAGAGACATAATTTATTAAAAATATAAGAATTTTAGGCACCGTAAAAATCGATATAATATGTTCTTTGTTGAAATATACTATAGTGCGCGCGCGCGCGCATGTGTGATATACATACATATATATAGGAATGGGATAATACGAAAACACATTTTACTTGTGTAAACTGTAAACCAAGGAAACCCATATTTACACATGTAACCGCGTTTTTTATTTAATTTTTTAAATTCTAGTCAATTTTATGACTTTGTGAAAAAAAATTAAAAAGCTCAAACAATATTTTTTTTTAAATGGACATATTTTGGTAAAAAAAAATACATACGTCACATATGTAAACAACATGTTACATATAAAAAATCACCTATTATATATGTAAAATCATCTGACAGTTACATGTGGAAAACAGGTTTCTTTTTTTGCATATTTTTAAACAAATAAATTCTCCAACTCTTTTTTAAAACAAAAGTCACGAAAATACATATAAAACTTACCCTAATTTTTTAGAACTCAATAATAATTTTTATATGGCTTTTTGGGGTTTTCTCTACTAAAAGAGGTTTTTTATTTTATACATTCCATAAATATATACATATATATATAAAGAGAGAGAGAGAACCTGAGATTGGATATTATCAACAAGTTCTTGTAACCGAGCAGCTTGTTGAGCATAGATACCGTTTGAATTTCTATCTGATGCTGGTAATTTTTCCAGCACGATTTCAAGGTAACTCTAAAAATATGAAAAAAGATTTTAAAAAATGAAATAAAAATAGGTAAATATAAATACTTGAAAAATAAAAAAATTTAAGAAAAAATGTAAAACCTTTGTGGTATATGAACCAACTAGCTCAAGTGTTGAACCAGCAGCTATAACAACTTCTTTGTTTGCACCTTTTATTTGTATATATGGACCCGGAACATCGTTTAGATGATCAACTTCTATTAGAAGCTATAAAATACCCAATTATATTAATAATAAATAAAATATTATTATAATAATAAAAAACTTCATTAAAAAAAGATTACCTTTCCATCTTGGTAGATATATGCAGATGCTTCAATGTAAGCTACCGCTTGATACCTAATTTTAATAAAAACAACAAAGTTTAAAATTTTTAAATAAAATTACATAATATAATTCCCATACATATATAAATAAATATAAAATATGTGATATACCCTAGATTAAGAAGACCAGATACTGTACTGATGCTGATGTCAAAATCCACTTTGGGTTGAATTATAAAATCCCCTTCTTTTATAGGCTAATAAAAAAATAAAATCATATAACAAATTTAAAAAATATATAATTATTAAATTGGACGCACATACCTCGCGTATCAGCAACGCGAACCTGCCTTCGCATATTCTAACCCTCATACAATCACTTTCTGTTAATTGTCCATTTGTGGGAATTCCAGAAAGTCTTAAATAAATATCAATAAAATTCTGAGCCGAACTGCAGATCTTTGCAGGATCAAGTAATTTCAAGATATCTTGATACGCCACCTGTAAAAAAATTAACATGCTTTAGATAAATCCGTTATAAATTTTAAAATTTTTAATATTTGAATCATAAGTATCATCATGAGCTTACTTGCTTGTTGCTTTTTAATACAAATAATGAGCTCTCAGGGGAAAGAACTGGATCAAAATCGTTACGGATTTTTAACTGTAAGATAAAAATAATTACATGTTTATGTAAAAAGTTAATTAAATAATTAAATTGAAAAGTCAAATTAGGAAACTAACGTGCGCGTGAACAAGATGAGGTTCAATGTGTAACTGAAACATAGGAAATACAGTTGTCATGATTTCATTTTGTGACATGAAACATCCTGCTTTACTTTTGTCTCTTTGTACGCGAGAAATTAAATGCGAATGAACGCCTCCAACCTGTGTTTATTTTATAAACGGGTTGATTCAGGTTATGTTTTATCTATAACATGTTAAAATAAAAATAAAATAAATAAAAGGTTAGCTAAAACAGAATATGTCAAATGGGTTAAACAGTTTAAAAATCACCCAAAGTGTAAAAATTTTCCTAAATTATTTTATTCAAATATTTAATTTGATAATTTAACTTTTGCAATCATAGTTAGCACAATTTATTTATAAAAAATGGGATCATGTATGTGGAGGACACCCATGTATTCAACTTTTTTCATTAAAACACACTGCATATACTGAAAACAGATTTCTGTAAAAAATTAGCTTTTTTTTTTTTGTAATTTTCTGAAAATTTTTTTTGAAAAACTAAGTGACCTCCACATGCATTATCCTTAAAAAAATTAGTTATCTCGGAAATTTTTTTTCCAACTAGACTTGTTTTGACCCAACCCATTTTGACCCGTTTTGTTTGCCACCACTAGCTATTAACAAATGAACAATTTTATTTTTTTTGGTCAACAAAGTCAACAGATAATCTTACAACAGCAACCCAAAGATCAAGTGACTTTCTGATATCAGGGTGCAAAGCATAGACACCTTCAACAATCACCTGCTTAAGTAATTAATTTAGTTATAAACTTATATATGCACAAATAATTAATTAAAATATTTAATTGTAATCATATACTAATTAATATACCACTCCACAATCTTCATGAACTTCAAGTTCTTTAAATCCACTACGAGCACCACTTTCCAAATCAAATACAGGTATTTTTGTTTTTCTCCCTCTTCTAATATCCCCAATATTCTAAAAATAATTCATTATTTCAAGATTTTGTTTTTTTCGAATTCTTATCAAAGTTAAAAAAAAATAATCAAATTTAATTACCTTTGTGAGTAAAGCTAGATCAAGCGATCTGAAATCATCATATTTAAAATCCTTAACTTGTTCAGACTTATAATAACTTTCAAGTGAAATAACTTCACAACCAACAATATTTGCCATTTTGCGCGCCAAACTGGTTTTTCCTGACCCACTTGGACCTCCTATAATAATATATCATTTCATGTTAAAATGTTAAATTTACAAAATAAACCTATATTTATACACACACATATATATAGATATATAGATAGTGTGTGTGTGTGAATGCAGAGAGAGAGAGAGAGAGACCGATCCCGACTATAATTGGCAGTCCCTTGTGCTCTAACAAAGCCTATAAAAAAGAAGCATTTTTATTTAAAACTTTATGTATAATAAATATGGGAAATATTTTTATTAATATTTAAAAATTTTAAATGACCAGATTGGAACATATATAAACTTGTTACTATAATACTATTTATTTCTTAGTTTATTCATGTTTAACCTAAAGTAGGAGTTCATTGGATAAAAATACAAAATAATAACCAAGTTTCACACTTGTTGCATTTATGTCAGCTTAAGAAATAATTATCAAATAATAATCAAGTTTCATATATCTTACATGAGTTGTTTTTTTAATTAAAACCAAATTTACAGCTAAAGCTGAAGAATATTATTATTAAATACTTTTTATCAATGTTGTTCCATTGTTGTGAAATATATAATCAATCATAACTAAAAATTTATGTAAAAATTATAAACAATTATTAGCCAAACTTTTTTGAGTATTATTATTTATTAAAAAAAAATTCATTCAATTAATATAAATGTTTAAGAAGAGTAAATGATTAATAAACTGTATCTTAATTGGTTTTTAACCCAATTCTGGTTCAAGTCTTTTTATATTGAAGAAGTCTCTATCTCTCTCAATATGAAAAGACTTGACCCAGAATTCGGTTAAAAACCAGTTATTATATACAGTTTATTAAGTATTAACCACATAATAAAAGTTCACAGCAATGGAAAAAAAATAGGTTTTTTAGTTAAAAAAAATATGAGTGACTTTATTAAAACAATATTGAAACTTGGTTATTTATTTCTTAATTTTATTTCATAATTTAATAATCCAGACCTGTGTGGCTTGAACCGCAAGAAGCAATCCTCTATCAAGATCAAAAGAATCAGGCATTGGGGCAAGTTGCAATGTATCCCTAAAAGAAGAAGGATCTGTATTTTTTGTAATATATCATTTCACCATTCACAAAAATAAAATAAATATATAAATAAAAAATAGGGGTAACTTTGTAGTATAGTAACCAGGTTTCACAAGTGTTCCAATTAAGTCACTCAAAATTTTTTTGTCTCTCTTAAGTCACTAAACTTCCACCAAGTGTTTCAATTCTATGTAATTTTTTTTATAAATATTCAAATTTTTTAAAATTGATTGAGGCAAATGAAACATATATGAATATTTGTTACTAATTAATGAATATTTATTCTTAATTTTACTTAAATTTTACAATTATGCGATTTTGTTGTTATTTCATGAATTTGTTATTTCACAATTGCCTCATAATTCAAGTTAACTAAAGAAAGTTAACTTATTTTAAATCAAGATTCATATATGTTTCATTTGCCTCAATCAATTTATAAACATTACATAGAATTGGAACACCTAGTGAAAGTTGATTGACTTTAAAGAAACAAAAAAAACTTTGAGTGAATTAACTGGAACACTTGGGAAACTTGGTTATTATTAGGTAGAGTTTTCCCAAAATAGAAATTATTATTTTTACTTCTTTAATTAAAGATGCATACCAATAGAAGATCCATCAACGACTGAACCATCTGATGATATGAACCGCCATGGGGCTAAAACAGGGTCCATTTTGGACTTTGTTGGTGATCGGGTCCACGGTTGTGTTAAATCATCATCGCGGTTCACGAGATCAGATCGGATCCGAAGGGGTTTTGGTGCAACAATTGGGGGTTCTCTATTTATTCCTGAAGATCTGGTTGCCACAGGTGGCGGTGTATTGAGGCGGGGAACACCTGTAGTTAAAAAATAATAATAATTTAGAAAAAAGAAAAAAAAAAACACTAGAATAGATTACTAGATTCACGATTTATAAAAAAAAAGGAAATTTACTTACACATATAGTCCATGTGATTTGCAAAAAGTAACAGGTTTGGGTATTAAGGGTTTAAAGTAACAGGTTTGGGTTTTACGCTTTAAATTTTGTAACGTGTTTAGGTACTAAGGCTAACTTCCGTTAAATTAGGGTGAAATGACCAAAATACCCTTTGACTTTTCACTCTTTGAGTTTGACTATTCATAAAATCAATGAGGTTAGCCCTAATACTCAAACTCATTAAAAAGTTGAAAACATAAAACCCAAACGTGTTACAACCCGTAAACCACAGGGACCTGTGTAAATAATTCTTAAAAAAGTTACCTTGGCTGTCAAGAATCATTTCAAGATATGATTTAGTGATCCAAGGGCTGGTGATTCCCAATCTTGACGCCTCTGCTTCAACCATCTAAGAAAAATGAAATAAATCATGTGTGCATGCTAAAAGTGTTAATGACGAAAATAACCTTGGTTTAATAACATACTTTTCTATCTCTGCCTCTTAGAACTATGTAAGTTTCAGCAAGTGTATCTATAGTCTCTAGAGATATTGAAAGATCTCCATAAGTGATTGATTTTGATGCGCGTTTATAACTCACAACAACATTGTACCCCAAAGCCAGCAAACCACCGAGTGTCATTCTTCCAACCTGTTAAAATTTACCAAAAAACTTGGTAAAAAAATAAAAATAAAATAATAATAATAATAATAAAACTGGTAATCTTGGTTTTAAAAGCGCGCCTCATGTTTTAAACACGCGAGGCGATTTGAAAAACGCGTCAAGCAAGGTGCTTTATGTACTTTAGGTCAAAGTTGGTCAAAATTAGGAAATATGGTTGGTTAATATGTATAAAAAATTAATAGTTAATTTTTTTTTGGTCCCTGTGGTTTACTTAAAATTGTCATTTTCATCCAAAATTTGCAATCTTGCCATTTTTGTCCTTGTGCTTTTATTTTCTTGCCATTTTCGTCCCTGTAGTTTTCATTTTCTTGCCATTTTAATCCAATACCTTAACACAATTCACTTATACATTAGACTAAAACGGAAACAAAATGAAAACCACGGGGACGAAAATGGCAATATTTCAAATTTTGAATGAAAATGGCAATTTTAAGTAAACCACAAGGACCAAAAACGATATTAACTCAAAAATTAAAAATTTTGAGAATATGAATGGTTTGCTTGATGAAAAGACTGATATGTAAAAGGGGTGAAAGAGAGACAATTATTGGTTGTACATAAAGCTTATTTGGTTGTACAAACGTTTTTTATAACCAAGGTTGTAAAACAACTCAATATTTACCTCAAATTCAGCTTTTGGTCTAATAATGAAATTTTTATCAACAATTCTTTGGTCACCGAGTGAAAGATAATATCTGATGCCACTCTGGCGAACCTTAATCCAGTCATTAACTCGCGCTTCTTCGCTTGCAGATGGAGGTCTTAAATACATCTCAATAAAACTGAAAATTTGTGTTTATTAATGTCGTAAAAACGTTAAAAAATAATTTTAAAATAATAAATAAAATGAAAAAGGTTGTATAGCAAGTTGATGACTCACTTATCAATCTGTGCTTCCTTCTTTGGAAACGAATAAGCTGATAATTCACTTTCTGACTGATACAACAGTTGACTTAATAAAAAGGTCAACTGATAAAATCAACAAAATTAACAAAATAAACGATAAAGAAGAATACAGACCTCTGTTTTACATTTGAGTTTGTAAATTGAATCACGAAATGACGCACCAAAACTGTTGTTAATTCTAATCTGGAAAAAAGAAAGATTATCAGGAAAATAGATGATATAATATAAAGTTGGAACCCTAAATGTCCAACCTGTGCATGATGAAGATCTGGTTCGATATGCTTCCTAAATAATGGAAATATGCTATCAATTAAATTGTCCAATGAGCAAGAATCACCAATATCATATTGCTCACCAATATCATATTGAACTTTAGAAAGTAAACTAAAATGTACACCACCAACCTGAAATTCATATGAAATTTTTACATACAATTGTAATTAGTATTTTACAGTTTTACTTAATTAGTGCAAATTGTGATAATAATAACAATAATAATAATAATAATGATATTTAAGTAATTACCACCGCAACACGAATATCTAATAGTGATCTTAGTCTTGCATGGAGAGCGTATGTACCATCAACTATCACCTGACATAATGTAAAACATATAAAAACAATTATGTGTATATTTATCTAAATCTATACTATATTATGATACATTTGAGAAGGGCAGGATTGTCTTTTTTTATTTAAATTTTAAGAGTTTAAGGGGGCAAAAATGTGTTTTATGAATGTGCATAAATACAACAAAAAGTATCTAAAAAATATTGATCAGAAATATAGTAAATAATAAGTTAGTTGGATTACAACTTCAATTTTGTAGTTATACAACTTCTAAATATGTAAACAATCAATTTCCTATTTAACTAAATTCTCAAAATCATTTTTATTTTACATGGTTTCATATTTACTTTACTTTATAAACTTTTACTAAACCTTCAAATCTATACAATACTTCACCAATCAATCGTTCAGGCGATTTACCAGTGTTTGTGTTAGTGTGTTGTTTTACCAACCGCATCACGCAAGCACTCTTTTAATACAAAATTATAATATTATATAAAATGGAAAATAAAAATAATGTGTACTCACCACCCCAAAAGAAGTACTCTTGATTTCTTTAGTTCCAATGCGCCTTTTTTGTTGGAAATCAAACAAGGGTGTCAATATATCTTTACCCTTTAACAAATCCTATGTAAAGAAAAAGATTTCAGTAATAAAAAAGCCAAAAAATTGTGTTTGCAGAATGTTCTAAAAGATTTTTTTTTTAAAGAAACCTGAAGATTCTGAACTAAAAGATCAAAATCAATTGAATTCAAATCATTTCCTTCATCAGCTCCAGTGCCATAATTTTCCATTGATATAACACAACAACCAATCACTGATGCCACCTTCTCTGCCAAACTGTATTATTCAATGAGCATATAT
>WOUH02000015.1:9514512-9530149 GCA_009936405.2 Stevia rebaudiana
ATATATCAATGGGCTCGATCTTGCATCACCAGCAGTTAAAGTGACAGACCCGCTCACGGACCGGTCGGAGGCCGGGGAGCGGGGTGTCACACTTCTGGACTAACATTTTGATGTACAGATTTAACCATAGTGAACCAGTTAGTTGAACCGAACCGATAAACTGAAAATAGGTGCTTAACCAATTTGGTTATACCTTGAAACCTTCTCAGTTTGAATCAAACAAATTGGTGGATTAATCAAAGTCGACCATTTGGGTGTACTAAAATTTTTCTCTGTTATCCTATTGAATTATTATTTTTTATTTTAAAGTTCATTTTTAGATAAATAATTTAGTATTTCATGTTTCATATAATGTGTATCTAAGTTTTTAAAATTGCAAATTCCTCATATTTCATTTTATATAATATCACACACACACACATATATATATATATATATACACACACATATTATAATAAGATCATCAACAAATAATACAATTTGTAATATTTATGGCATATCTCGACCCTTAAAACCAGTAAAACAACTTGTTCAATGACTCTTTCAGTTATTAAAACATGTTTTGGCTCATTTAAAGAAATAAATTCATTAACATTTTATCTCAACTCCTATTTCACATCTGGAGCTATATCGTATGTCAAGAAACTGAAAACTATAGAACCCAATAATAATTAAAGAAACAACTTGTGTTTTCAAAATATTAATAACTTAAAAGAATATTTAAACTGACATTTCAATAAAGAAGTTTTTTTATTAGCATTACTATTATTTGATTATCAAAATATAATGTTTCATCTTAGATTTATAAAGAAAATATTAATTAGTAATCTTGAAAGACTTGAGGGGGTTAAATAAAAAATCAAAAAAGGGAAAGTTTTCGCTTTCCAACTTACAAAACCCATGTAAAGATTCTACGAGATTAGATAGCGATTGAGACAGTCTAAAACAACGGAGAAAAATTAGGGTTTGAAACACACAGGAATACAATAATGGAGGATTAAATTACACACAGTATGCGTGTGTATTCGTATATTTTAATCGTAGTTGAGTAGAGAAAATGAAAGCATTGCCGCAAAATTCGGGAAAGCTAGAAGAAAAAGTGTTGAAATCACAGCAAATTGTTCAATTTCATATGGAGATTCGAGCCTTGAATTCATCATCATCTTCCTCTTCTTCTTCGTCTTCCATTAGAAAGGGAACGAACTCCGTACTCTATTTCTTCCTACTTTTCATTCTTGTTCTCTGTGTTCTATAAAACCCTTGTTTTACTCGTGTTAATCGTTTGATTTGCTGCTTTGCTTTGGGTGAAATTCAAGTTTTGTGTGAGTTTTTCGTGTTTGAAACATGTTCAGACTTTCGTCGGTTCAATTGATCAAGGGTTTCGTGATTTCGTGTGGCAAATGATCTGGATTTTGAGCTTTTAATCTTTTTTCCGTGATTAAATTCTGGATCTCGTGTGTTGGATGTTCCAATTGGGTTTGGGAACTTCTGATCTTGATGATTCTGGGATTGGTTAGCTAGGGTTGCTTTTTCTGGAGTTAAAAATATACAAAAATTGAAGAAAGCAAAAAAAAAATACTTGTTATAGTAACAGGATCTGTGTAAATACATTTCTAAGTTGAGATGTTTTCTGATTTCAAGGAGTCGTTTTAGTTCCTTTCTTGAATCTTCCATTTACAAAACACAAAAAAAAACATCATATAACTTCATAGTTTAAAAAAAAACCCAAAGTTGTTTTTTCAGTTTTTGGGTTCTATAGTTTGTTAACATAGGATATAACTATAATTGAGGATTTTGGTATGATCTTCAAGAGAGAGAATTTGATGTTTGATGGGTGTTCCTGCTAATTCACTACTAGATTTGATTGAGAAGGTTAGATCTTGGGTTTATTGGGGAGAAAGTGATATTAATTCAATGTCTACTGAAGTCAAAATGGCTGATGGTGGTCAAACTATGTGTTGTGATTGCGAATCGATAGTTTCAGTTGGTTATTCTTGTCAACGATGCAACCGTTTGTTTTGTGAGAGCTGCGTGCGAAGCTATGGTTCATTTGTTGTTGAATCAAGAAGTGGCACACATGGACTTGATATCCAATCTTGCAAATTTTGTGTCAATTTTGAAATTAAACAAAGATTTGGGGGAAAATTTAGTCATAAAATTCATCCGTGTGATTCACCCCGACAAAGCCCCGAACCAGCTTCACCAAATTGTTCTGGTGAGAGATTTGATCGGTCAACTCTAAAATCGGTGTCAGTTTTCTGCTCCGATGGAAGGTACTTATTTTTTTATTTTTTTTTTGTAAATTTTATTAATTTTTGGTTTCTTTCTGGAAAACCATACTAATTTTGATATGATACTATCTGTGTAATTAGTTTATAAAATAATCATGGTTTCTATGTTTGGATAGCAGTAATATAAAACTTGTCATAAATAACATCCAAATACATCATATTCTAGTGAAAATTTTTTATTCCTTGAACAATATTTTATGGAGTTTCATTGCTTTTAGAAGTAAATCTTGCAATTTGAAGTCACAATATTTAATATTCAGAGTTTTTAATTGATAATTTGATGGTCTTATGTAACTTTTTTTTTCATGAATAATATCAAAATACTTTAAAACTCATCAAATTTTTTTTTTTTTTTTTTGGAACAATCGTTTATGGGTAAATAGGTAGGAAGTTTCTGAAAAAAATTTGATCATCTCGAAAAATGATAAATCGCGTCATAATTTATTGAAACACCTAATTATCTGATTAAAACAAACTTCAATCATCTGATTAATTTCAAACAAAATTTATAATTTGATTATATTATTCCAATTAATAACAGGAGTGATGAAGAAGAAGGAGAATATTCTTCAAAAAACATCATCAGCCCGTATAGTATCGACACCTCAGATGCAGATTCAAGTAGTGTCAACACCCCACATGAATTTCATAATTTCATTTCTGTCGGTTCGAGCCCATCAGACAGCCCATGTAGGGCCCACTTTACTTCCACTAGATTTAGCCATTTTGTACATCCCGTTGACCAAGAAACACCTCGGTCTCTAACCGATGGTTCCTTTGACCATGAACCGTTGGTGGCTGTTTTAAAAAGTCACCAAACCGTGCCTCAAGAATCTGATAATACCGATAATACCGCCACTAACATCGATTCGCCTATATTCAGGGACCAATACGAACCGTTAGATCTTGAAAACAACGGTGAGATTTGGTTTCCTCTACCGTTACACGATGAAGAAACCGGTTTCTTCTCGTATGCTGATGATGATGACGAAATGGGCCCACCGGGTGATGTTTTCTCATCTAGTGATACACTTATGAGCGTTGTTTCTGAAAGTAATAAAACTTTTGAGCTTAAAAAACCGTTGGAAAACGTTGTTCAGGGGCATTTTAGGGCTCTTGTGTCACAACTTTTGCAATCTGCTGATGTGGCAGCTGATGATTGGCTTGATATTATAACATCTTTAGCATGGCAAGCTGCTAATTTTGTGAAACCGGATACAAGCAGAGGTGGGAGTATGGATCCTGGAGATTATGTAAAGATTAAATGTATAGCTTCTGGAAGCCCTGATGAAAGGTAACTAAACAAAAATTTTAAAAATTTAATTTTTTTTTAATAGAAAGATTAGGTGGCAATGGCATTTAATATATATATTTTTTTGCAGTATGTTTGTTAGAGGCGTAGTTTGTACAAAAAATATAAAGCACAAACGCATGACTTCACAGTACAAGAATCCTAGATTGCTTATTTTAGGTGGTGCTCTTGAGTATCAACGCGCTCACAATCAACTCGCTTCAATTGAGACACTATTGCAGCAGGTTCGTTATCAATTCAAAGGTGGCAAAACGGGTCGAAACGGGCGGTGCGGATGAGTTGGGTAAAAGGGTCAAAATGGGCAGTTCATGTGAGCTGGTAAAGGGTCAAAACGAGCGGTTTGTGCTAGAGGGTCAAAACGGGCGGTTTGGGTGAGTTGGGTAAAGGGTCAAAACGTGAAAGGGTAACTTTTAATACATGTCAAAACGGGTGGGCCGGTTGAATTGACCCGATACGCAAATTGTTTGACTTTTCTTTTCTTTTATGAACAATTAGTGTGTCAAACAAGAATACAAAATTACATTTTTCCACAATAGTTTAATTTTTTGAATAAAATGATTAAGGAAGATTTATAATTTATAAGTAAGAAATACACTTTGGTGTTTTCCAACCCTTTCGATCCGTTTCCTTTAGCAACCTTTTTTATTTTGACCCTTTTGAGGAAAAAAAACATGACAATATCCTCTATTTCAACCTTAAATCTTTCAACTTTTATTACTTCATATTATTATATTTGGCTATTAGAATCTTTTGGGGGACTAAAGAAACTAACATTAGTTAAATAACATGACATAAAAACAGGAAATCGATCATTTGAAGATGATTGTTTCAAGAATAGAGGATCGTCGTCCAAACGTGCTTTTGGTAGAAAAGAGTGTATCTTCATATGCACAAGAGTATCTTTTAGCCAAAGAGATCTCATTGGTTTCAAATATCAAACGGCCGTTGTTGGAGCGTATCGCCAGGTGTACCGGGGCTCCGATAACTCCATCTGTCGATAAGATCTCAACCACACGTTTGGGCCAATGCGAGCTTTTCAGATTAGAAAAGTTCACCGAACACCACGAAGCCGCAACTCAGTCCAAGAAACCATCAAAAACTTTCATGTTTTTTGACGGTTGCCCCAGGCGGTTGGGCTGCACGGTACAAATTCCAATTCTTATTTTTCGTAATATGCAAAACGGGTCAAAATGGGTCGGGTTTGAGTTGACCTGAAACACCATTTGCTCCTATTTTATATATAGTTAGTGTGTTAAATATGATTACAAAAGCTATCTTGGTATATAAAAGATTAATCTTTTTGAATGAAATAATCTTGGAATTTGGATGCATTACACTTTGGGTTGATTTTGACCCGTTTGGCCCGTTCAACTCATTTCACCAATTAGGTTTTATGAAAAACTCAAAATCAACAAATTTGAAAGTAGTTGTGTTATATCACTTGTTGCCCATTTTTTATTTTATATTTAGTTTGTGAAATTTAAATATTACAATAGCTATATTGCTATAAATTTCTTATAATCCATATTTTTTAACAATGTATTCTTACACATTACAGTTTGGGCTGATTTCAACCTGTTTGCCCCTTTCAATCAGTTTCACTTATTAGATAATAAAGTTAACTCATATCGACCCATTAAGAAAAAATAGTTTAGATTTTGGCAAATCTTTTTATATTGTCAAATTTGTTTGATATTTTATAAACGTGTTTTGTAGGTCTTGCTAAAAGGATCAAGTCTGGAAGAATTAAAGAAATTAAAAAATGTTGTTCAATATGCTGTATTTGCTGCTTATCATTTATCACTAGAAACATCATTCTTGGCTGATGAGGGTGCTACTTTACCTAAAATGACTATAAAGCCCTCAGATGTTATCAACTCTGCAAAACCTGATGAACATGATGCAACTATTGATAATCATATGATGATTAACGATGTCATATCTAGCCCCACTGCTGTGGAAGAATTAATATCATGTGAATCAACCGAAAGAATTGAAGTAATTGATGACCAAAATGAATATTATTCAGCAACAGACAGTAATCAGAGTATTTTAGTATCGTTTTCTAGTCGATGTGTGTTAAATGGTAATGTATGTGAACGGTCAAGACTTTTGCGTATAAAATTCTATGGTTGCTTTGATAAACCACTCGGTAGGTATCTCCAAGATGATCTTTTTGATCAGGTAAATTTTGAAATTAAATTCTTTATTTATACTGAATTTATTAATTGAAAAGACTGGACTTTTACCCTTCAAGATGATCTTTTTATAAGGTAATTTTAATTAAATTAATCTCCTAAAAATTGGTGCTTGTTTAAATAAACCTGATAAAATTTTTAACCTCCAAGATAATCTTGTAATCAGGTAAAAGTTAAATTAAATTATCTATTTATACTTCATTTGTTAATAAAAAAGATTGGACTTTTACCCCTCAAGATAATCTTTTTATAACATAATCTTAAATTACTTCAAATTTCTTTAAATTGGTGCATGTTTGAATTAAAAGATTCAAACTTTACCCTCCGAAATTATCTTTTCAATCTGGTACAATTAGTAATAATTTTCTATTAAATTTGATGCCTGTCTTAACAGAAAGTATTAAATCCTTTGCCTTAAATATGGTCCTTTTGATCAATTAAAGATAAATTATTCATTATTCGTGCATTTGTTAAAAAGATTGAATTTTTTAACAGTTGGATTTAATTCTTTATTTTTGATTCAGACATCATCATGTCGATCTTGCGATAAACCAGCTGAAGCCCATGTGATATGCTACACTCACCCACAGGGGAATTTAACTATAAATGTTAAACGACTACCATCTTTAAACCTACCCGGTGAGAAAGATGGAAAGATATGGATGTGGCACAGGTGTCTGAAATGTTTGCCTGTAAACGGGGCTCCACCCGCGACCCCTCGGGTCGTTATGTCTGATGCTGCGTGGGGTCTCTCTTTCGGGAAATTTTTGGAACTTAGTTTTTCTAATCACTCAACTGCTAATCGCATTGCGGGTTGTGGTCATTCTCTGCAACGAGACTGCCTTCGTTTCTACGGGTAAAAATTATTATTTTTATATTTATGTGTATATAACTATATATACACTTTTTATGTATATGTGATTAATTTTTAGGTTTTTTTACGTTCAGATTGGGGAGTATGGTGGTGTTTTTCCGTTACTCTCCTATTGATATTCTTTCTGTTCGTTTGCCGCCATCTGTACTACAGTTTAGTGGCCACGTTCAACAGAGTTGGTTAAAGAAAGAAGTAGCCGAGGTCAGAAAATATTAATTTCTATACGCGTTCTTTTTATATCATTAATATGTTGTGAACTGTGAGAATTGCATCAACCGTTGTACTATTTATGATATAAATTGACTAGTATATGTAAATTCTCATATGTTCAATGTTTAGTTGTTAGAACTATGAAATTTATATGTTTTTTAAATTTACCTGTTCGGCCCGTGATGAACTTATAAAACATAATCAGTTTGACCCATTTAGCTGTACATGCTTGACCCATTTGAAGCATTTTTATTTATTTATTTATTTTTAAATTTTTAATTTTTTTTTGGAGATTAGCTTTTGAACAAGACAAAAGCATTGTTTGCTGAGATATCTGATGTATTAAACGAGACCAAACAGAAGAATATTTCCAGTGGTGATGGACACGTGGATTCAGATACAAATGAGTTAAATAAACAAATTGAAGAGTTAAATTATGATTTAATCAAAGAAAGAGATGTATACATAGTAAGTACAACTATCTTGAAAAATTATATATTTAATTTTTGTCCCATGTTTATTTATTAAAAACATTAATCACTTATGTTTCATTTTATGAATTAGGGTTTTCTTCAACCATGTGGTGAGACTGTGGCTGAAATTGATGTTCTTGAACTTAACCGTTTGCGACATTCACTGATGATCGATTTACATGTTTGGGATCAAAGGCTCAATTCTCTTAATTCTAATTTTAAAAAGAATTTTAGTTTTAATTTAGAAGTCAAACACCGAAGAAGTTATTCGACTCTCGAAAATACTGTTGACCATAGTCAAGCATCCGTTGACCCCGTATCCAATCAAATCGACCCGAAAGAATTAACTGATGAATTCAATCAAATCAATTTGAAAGCAAACGCTTCTGATGAGTTTAGTGAAGGCAACGCATCGTTTCTATCTGACAAGATTGACTCTGCGTGGACCGGCCCGTTGACCCGACCCGATAACCCACATATTAGACGGTTGATTTCCACGCCTGCACGGGTTTATTCATTTGATTCTGCAATAACCCTGCAAGAAAGAATGAAGAATCAAGACTCTATGGTCAAAGTCAAAGATAACTTACAAAGGAGTTACTCACAAGTCTATCCAAATGAAGATCCGAAGTTGGACTTCTTGTTGAGGACAAAACCGTCATTCATTTCCCGAACGTCTTTTCTTCCCGACGGGGCCCGCTTGTTTCGCGGTCAAAACGCGGTGATTGCGGTTTATGAAAACGAGCCCACAAGCATTATATCATACGCGCTTGCTTCTAAAGAATACGAAGATTGGTTTACCGAAAAACCGTTCTTGAACAAACATCATTCGGTGGCTTCAAAGCTTTCAACATGGCAATCTTTTGGATCCAACAATGATTTTGATTACATGCAATACAATAATTACGGGTCAGAAGAAACATCAACCGCAATCGGGTCGTTATTTTCTGAGCCCAAAAGCTCGCATCACTTAACGGTTCAGTTTGAGGATGAAACGGGGCCCGGTGGAAAAGTCAAATTTTCAGTCACATGTTATTTTGCAAAGCAATTTGATAATCTTAGAAAGAAATGTTGCCCTAATGAAGCCGATTACATGCGTTCGTTGAGCCGATGCAAAAAGTGGGTCGCACAAGGCGGTAAAAGTGGTGCTGATTTTGCAAAATCGTTAGATGATCGGTTTTTGATAAAAGGTGTTACTAAAACCGAGCTCGAGTCGTTTGAGGAATTCGCACCTCAATATTTTAAATATTTGACTGACTCGCTTAACACCGGGAGTCCAACTTGTCTTGCTAAAATCGTCGGCATTTATCAGGTTGACTTTTGTTTTTGACTCTGACTTTTGTTTGATGTTGGCTTTCTTGTTTTAAAGCTATAATCTTGATGATTTTACTGTGATGATGATAGGTTAATGTGAAGCATTTGAGAGGTGGGAAAGAATCAAAAACAATTGTGATGGTGATGGAGAATTTGTTTTTCAAGAAAAATATTTCTAGGGTTTATGACTTGAAGGGGTCTGCAAGATCGCGTTATAACTCGGATGTTACGGGAACGATGCTCGATATGAACTTATTGGAAGCCTTGCGTACGAATCCACTCTTTCTTGGAAGCAAAGCTAAGAGGAATCTTGAAAGAGCGGTTTGGAACGACACATCCTTCTTAGCGGTATAGTTTTCTTCCCTAATAATAATTTATAAAACTAAACTTAAATGAGTGATTTTAGTTTTCCCATCATATCATTTGAGCATGTAATTAAATAGATAATAAGCTTGTATTTTAACTGGTTCCGTTGGTTAGCAGTATAACAACTGTCATGTCCTATAAATCTCACTCATAGCAAAACTGCTATAAGAAAATGAAAAAAAAAGAAATAGTTTTGTAAAAATTTGTTTAACTTCTTCAAGAAACTCTTTACAATGGACAAAGTTCTAGTCTTTTCGATGACCCGTTATGTGAAAAGGTCCATGCTTTAGTAGTTGTACTATGCACATTGAAAGTTGTACATTCCTCTTCAAGAAACTGTAAAACAGATAAAGTTTTAGTCTTTTTAATGACCCGTTATGTAAAAAGGTCAGTGCTTTAGTAGTTGTATTATGTGCATTAAAATTTGTACATTCCTATTCAAGAAACTTTGTAAAACGGATAAAGTTCTAGTCTTTTTGACGACCCGTTATGTAAAAATGTCAGCGCTTTAGTAGTTGTATTATGTGCATTAAAATTTGTACATTCCTATCCAAGAAACTTTGTAAAACGGATAACGTTTTAGTTATTTTGACGACCCGTTATGCAAAAGGTACGTGCATTAGCAGTTTTATTACGTGCATTGAAAGTTGTACATTTCATGCAGTCGATCGACGTGATGGATTACTCGCTTTTGGTTGGAGTAAACGAGGAGAGTAAAGAACTTGTTCTTGGGATCATCGATTTCATGAGACAATATACATGGGACAAACAGTTGGAAACATGGGTAAAAGCGTCCGGGATCCTCGGTGGGCCCAAGAACGCGCCACCAACCATAATTTCTCCGAAACAGTACAAAAGAAGGTTCCGGAAAGCGATGACGAGTTATTTTCTTACGGTACCGGATCAATGGTCGTTATGAAATGGAGATTGGAGATTTGATTAATCAATAAAGGACATTATATTTGAAGGTTAGAATTGATTTGGTCAAATTAGGGTAGAATTTACCCATTTGATTTGTTATTAACAAATCTAGCAAAGTTGTAAAATTTTTTTATTAAAAAAAAGGTTGTATATTTGAGGGTTCTGCATGGAAATTTCGTTACACATGTGTTGTTCCTGTAGATGCTCTTTGAATTAATGAAAACTTGTTGGTCAAGATTCTTGTTTAGTAGCTTGGGGTTTACTTAACCTCAATTATTATCTAGATTCCTATGATGTACACGTAATAATGCACAAAGTACGAGTCATTAAATACTCACACGTGCAGTTTTTATTATTTTCAGTGTCATTTGAGAATTATTGCACGAGGGCATTGAAAGTTTGTAACTTGAAACAGCTGTACCTGTTTGTGTAATGTGCAAGTCAAATTAAGGTTGGTTCCTTATTGGGCGGATATTATTGATTCATTAATACTTTATTTTATTTATTTTTTAAGTGCAAGGAAGAATATATATTGGTCAACCAAAAAAAGGCCTAGCAAGCAACCGGGTCAAAAGATTGGAAGGTCATTTTAGCTATGGTGTACATGACATTTTGGTTGAAAAGCTAGTTACGGTTGCAATCACTAACAAAAATATTAAGGAAGACGTTTTCTTTTAGACAAAAAATAGATCAAAGTATAAACATTAATCTTGGACCAACTTCTTGCTGGTCCCAGTTTTAATGTATTGGTCGTTAAAAAAAAAACAACGAACTAGACCATCTACTATGACCAAAAGAAATCATACAACACAATGAGGATGGAAATAAGAAACCTACTATGAATGTTTTTATGTCTTTATCATGTATTTATTTATAAGAGAATCTCTATTATTTGAGAGCCATTGCTTATGTAGGATCGGCGTTGAGCTCGTTCACGTTTGCGATTATCTTAGACGAGCTATCTAAGTTTAAGAGGCCATCTCATGGTGCATGCTCTTTGCGGACGATATTGTGCTGGTGGTGGAAAAGAAGGAGGAGCAAAATGCGAGACTAGAAGAGTGGAGGGAGGCCCTAGAGAGTAAGGGCTTGTGCATCGGTCGGTCTAAAATGAAATATCTTAATTGTAGCTTCAGTGTAGCAAATGGTGAGAAGGAAGACCAATTGACTATTGGATACCAACCAGTACCACAAACAACAAAGGTCAAGTATTTAGGATTGCTCTTCCAGAGTGACAGACACATTAACGTAGCACACCGTGTTCAGGCAGGTTGGTGCAAATGGAGAGCAGTCACATGTATTTTGTGCGACAAGAGGTTTCCAGAAAAACTAAAAGAAAATTCTATAGGGCTGTAGTACGTCCAGCTATGTTGTACGGAACAAATTGTTGGCCAATCAAGAAGGTTCAAGCACAAAAGTTGGAGACGACAGAAATGAAGATGCTGAGGTAAATGTGTGGGCACACCAGGTTAGACCGGATAAGGAATGAGGTTTCAGAGAAAGATTTAGGATTAGCGCGCATCCCTGATAAAGTAAGGGAGGGAAGATTGAGATTGTTTGGGCATGTGCGGATAAGACAAAGGGAGGCGTCTGTAAGGATAGTAGAGACCCTTATAGTGGAGGGGAAGCGGACTAGAGGCAGACCTAAGCTGACTTGGGATGAGCAGATTCATCATGATTTGGTAGATTTGCATCTTTCTGAGGATATGATAAGTGATACGAGTTCTTGGAGACGTAGGATAAAGATTATAGACTTTTAGAGGTTTTTGGGAGTTCTCTTTAGACCTAGGTCCGTCTTTAGGCATAGAGTAGGTGCTAGACCATTCTTTAGTTCATATTCACGTGATATACTGGATATGTATACTTTATCCTATTTATGTACGATGTTATCATGTTGTTTGTGCCTGTGACATATTTTTATATTGTGCTATAATATGGTATATACAATATACCATTGGTTTGTTTTTGTGTGTGATTGTCCCCCCTCCCCCTCCAAAAAAAATAAAAATAAATAAATAGCTACAAATATATATACAGGTGGTGTGTATTATGTGAACATGATCTTAGAGAGTTAACCAAAAAATTCGATCTCGACCTTTCATTTTATAAGTGACTCATTATAGGCCCTTCATTTTAGGATGTGTATACAATATGTAACACATGTGTAACACATCTTAAATGAAGGGCTAAAATTGAAAAATGAAAGCCTAAATTAAGTTTTTTGGTTAACTCTGTAAGATCAGGTTCACATAATACACATCTTCTATATATATATATATATATATAATATTAATGAAACATATATCTTTATTATAGTAAAAAAATTAGATTTTTTTAGCCATCAATCTCTCTAAAGCAGTCTCTTTATTTCTCAGAAAAAAAAAAGGTAAGGTTTGTGTTTGTATCACCATTCAGACCTTACTATTGTAGTAGAATAAAACTCTCTAGGTTTGTTTCTTGAGACAATTACATATATCCCCCTATAAGCTTCATTAATTACGTATATACCCAACCTAAAATTTTAATTATATATATCCACTTACAAACATAAAAAACTCACATATATACCCATTTTAAGAGGGATATATGTAATTTAAGTTTTTTGACTATAACATGAATTGGAAAAATATGTAATTTAAGTTTTGTGTTCTTATCATGTAATTAGGTTTCTTTGTCTATGTAGGGACTTAAACGTTGTTTTAATATATGTAGGAGGGGTACATATTAAATTTGGCTCGTTTTAGTATATAGAAACGGAAAAAATAGAAGCCCTAATTACGTCATCGACTCCGGCGAGTTACCTCTTTCGGTTGAACTTCTAGTGTAAGATCATCCGCAGAGATTGAAAGAATTCAAATGGTTTGTTTTCTTCTCTTTATTGAGCTGCGTTCTATGTTCATCGATTAGCCTGATTAGATATTGAATATTAATTGTAGTTACGACTATCATCGTCAAAATTAGGGCTAAAATCTGACTGAAATACAATTTGTCTGAATTGCGGTATTGATTTGTTCTAATTGAGGTTTCAATACGATTAAATTGAAGTCATTAGCAGTTTCTCTTGATTTGTGAATTTCACCATCCAACATTGTCAGGCGTAATTTGATTTTGGATTCCTTTTAATGTTTTGGCCCTTTTTTTCATTTCCATAAATTTTTCATATATTTCAACAAACTATATGAAATGAGAAAAATCTACATTTCCAGTTTGGGTGTCAAATCAAATACATTCCGACTTCAGTAGGTTTACTATTTCAGATCTTCCTGTTTCGGTTACAAGTTTCAATTTTTTTCTTTAATTTAACCAAATGCTTCTGTCTGTTAATGAATTATGTAATTTTATGTAAAAACTTCTATCTTATGTAATGCAATAAATAGAATGTTGCAATAAGCTATCTTAAAGTCTGATTGATTTATCCTAACAATTTATTTTGTTTTCTTAGTTATAGTTTTTACAAAATAAATAAATAAATAAATGTTTTATGACCGCGATGCAGGCTATGTATATTCGTGTTAAACGCAACAAGACAACTTATTTCCTCCAATGTGATGCTACTGAAAAGATTCTAGATATTAAGCAAAAGTTGCATGACCTCATTGATCAACCTATTAATGATCAGTGTCTCATTTTAGTATCAACTGGTGAAGTTTTAGATGATTCAAAGACATTGGCAGATCAAAAGGTTTGATATTTTCACTTTGAAAAGTATAAAATTTAGTATCTTTTCTGAAATGTAGGCTATCTTCTGAGCTGGAGTCTCTCTTTATTAATTTTTGTTGAAATGTAGTGTTGTATTTATTCAGTTATTTTCTTGTAATTTTTCCTCCATGTTTTTGTAGGTTGAAAATGATGCAGTTGTCGCACTTGTCTTGCGTAAAGGTTAATTTTTTTTTTCCTTATATACAACCTTTTGTTCTTTAGGATTTATATTGTTTGCAATTAATCAAAATAGCTTACTTTGAAACAGTTTTTTTATTCAAAAAATGGAGTAGGTGGAAAAATATTGAACAGATAGGTGTACCAGAAAAGTCATTTACCAGAATGAGTGTATTCATAATTTCATTTTTTTATTTAATTATTATCTTTATTGTTTAAGGCCTTTATAAAACCTTCGTTTGCTTAAATTCTATTAACACGTTTGGTTTTTTCAAACCTTTTTTTAACACCGTTCGCTTTTTTTTTTTTAAATCTTTTTTTCTATATGACCATTCGTTTTTCAAAACATTTCTTAATTTTTTGTCATCTTAAACACGTTTGGTTTTTTAATGTCTATTTTATAATTGTTCAGTTAAAATAAATAAATAAATAAAGGAAAACACCTATTTTGCTAAATTAATTTCCAACTACACCTATTTCGTAATATTATTCCACATATACCCATTTGGGAAATACAAAATCTTCTTTTAGTACAAATGGATCAGTTGCGCATTTTTGGCGAATTTTCGTTAATGTTTAGCGAGTTATTCTTATTAAAGTAAATGTATTCGTCATAATCTGACATCGCATTGCTTTCAACCCGTTCGACCCATTTATGTATTGTTTTAAGACTTTTGTCTGAAATGAAGTCGATTTATTTTTTACTTTTAGATGACAATGAATTTGAAGATGTGAACATAGTGAGACCAGATGAGTTTTATCAGTCTCGTGAGGCCGACACGACTGGCAGTTGGTAAGTTAGAAGGAATCTTCATCTTGTTTCATTGAAACCCTGTAAAATTACTGGAATCTTTATATATTTTGTAAGCCTCATAATGCTGTTTTTTTATTAAGATTCACATCATAATCCCCATTTATTTTGTTCATTGTTGATGAGTAATGTGAGAGTGAAGAAAACGTTAGTAGTGCAATTCAAGACGGATTTTATAAAGAAATGAGTTGAGTTGTGTTTAAAAGTAGTGTGTTTAGGTTCACTTGAGTCTAACTTAAATTATACGTTGAGTTGACCGGGTATCAATCGGAGACTAGACGCTTCAAATTTGTATAATCAGGTCAAAATCAACGAAAGTAGGTCATTTTCTTGTCAAAATCGGTTAAATTCTGATCAAAATTAGTCAAATTTGATTAAAATTTATCAAAATTTGAAGTATTTGAAAAAATATAGTTTTTTTGACAAATTATATATAATATATAATTTTGTATATATTTAAATTTTGTCAAGTATAGAAAATAGAATAAGAGAATTTGAAAGAAACTCATTTCATTTGTATTATATGTCTAACAATTATAGCGTAAATATATGGTGTTATAGAACTTGAAATAGACGATGTACTAATTGAGGTATAATGTGTGTATTGATGGTATATTAAGTTCGATTTGATATCAATCCCTTCATATATCTTATCGCTCATTCTACACTTTAACATCATACTTCAGGATGATGTTAATTCAGTAGTTCAGATGCTATAATTATAAACTAATGGACTAGAACAGTTATGGTGTTAAACCTTAAAAGATAATCTCTAAACCCGCTAAACTCCAGAAGATACGATGGTAAATTTTGATGAGACAGTTGTCGGTTCCAACGCCGCCGGAATGAGTTTAATCGGAGTTCGTTTGAGTCTGTTTAAATGTTTTTTTTTGAAATCCTTGTTATGCTACTTAGGGAAAATAATAAATCTTCAGATATTTGTGTAATGCAGGCTATACATAATAATTTGCTATTTCTATTTTTTTACTTTCGT
>WOUH02000015.1:9530249-9540707 GCA_009936405.2 Stevia rebaudiana
TATTTTTTACTTTTAGATGACAATGAATTTGAAGATGTGAACATAGTGAGACCAGATGAGTTTTATCAGTCTCGTGATGCCGACACGACTGGCAGTTGGTAGTTAGAAGGAATCTTCATCTTGTTTCATGAAAACCCTGTAAAATTACTGGAATCTTTATATATTTTGTAAGCCTCATAATGCTGTTTTTTTATTAAGATGCACATCATAATCCCCATTTATTTTCATTGTTGATGAGTAATGCGAGAGTAAAGAAAACGTTAGTTCACGACCGATTTTATAAAGAATTGTGTTGAGTTGTGTTTAAAAGTAGCAGGTTCACTTGAGTCTAACTTAAATTATTCATTGAGTTGACCTAATCGGAGACTAGACGCTTCAATTTTGTCTAATCAGGTCAAAACCTGTCAAAATCAATGAAAGTTGGTCAATTTCTTGTCAAAATCGCGGTTAAATTCTGATCAAAATTAGTCAAATTTGATTCAAATCTATCAAAATTTGAAGTATTTGAAAAATATAGTTATTTTTACAAAATATATTTAAATTTTGTCAAGTATAGAAAGTAGAATAAGAGACTTTGAAAGAAACTCATTTCATTCGTATTATGTCAACATTTACAACGTATATATATAGTGTTATAGAACTTGAAATAGACGAGGTACTAATTGAGGTATATTGTATGTATTGATGGTATATTAAGTTCGATTTGATATCAATCCCTTCATATATCTTATCGCTCATTATACGTTTTAACAACATACTTTAGGATGATGTTAATTCAGTGGTTCAGATGCTTTAATAATAAACTGATAGACTAGAACAGTTATGGTGTTAAACCCTAAAAGCTAATATCTAAACCCGCTAAACTCCAAAAGATACGATGGTAAATTTTGACAAGACAGTTGTCGGTTCCAACGCCGGCGGAATGAGTTTAATCGGAGTTCGTTTGAGTCTGTTTAAATGTTTTTTTTGAAATCCTTGTTATGCTACTTAGGGAAAAATAATAAATCTTCAGATATTTGTGTAATGCAGGCTATACATAATAATTTGCTATTTCTATTTTTTTACTTTCGTTAATCAAGAAAATGTTGTAGAAACTGAAGCTAAAACACCATTAGCAGAAACTAAGGAATTAGTACTAATGTTCTTGATTTTGTCTCTTCTGAGTGAATTTGGGTCAACTCCAGCCTTATGAGCAGCAACTACCCCTATAGCCTCCCAATAATTTGAAACTTTAATCTGCAAAAATATAAATTTATTCCATACATAATATTAATACACCAAATTTTATACATATTAAAAAAAAAATTATGTTTCAACATACCACATCAATCCCAAATTTATCAGGCGTATCATTCAGGACCGTTTCATTCTCTTGCACGCAAATAATAATCGGCTGCAACATAATCAAGCAAGTCTTATTAATATAAAAAAAAAGATACTTGTTTTATTAACAAAAGTAATAAATATAAAAATAGTTTACCTTGGATTTTTTATTTGCAAATGCAAGAACCGCATCTCCTCCACAAGCATCTGCTGGAAGAATAATACTATCAACATCACCCGCCACTATGCAACCGTTTTGTTGAAAATCCGACTTATTAGTCAAGTATTGCGGTGCATTAGCTAATCCCGCAAGCACACATGGCAAGAATGTATATCCCAACTGTTTAAAAAATAATATAAAAAAAAATAAAACTTTTTAGATGTATATATATGTATGTAGGTAGTGGAGGGATCATGAGAAAACTCTTAGATTTGGAGAAAACTTAAAAAAACCAATGAGATTTTTTTAATTTCTATTTTCATTATTTTAATTATAAGTTTATAAATGTAATAAACAGAAAAAAATTGATTTTTTTTTAACTCACGAAGTTACGTATGTAACTCACCAAGACCATATATGTCACCATACAATGTACATATATGTAATAACCTGAGCTACATAATTTTTTTAATTTCTTTCTTTTTCTTACGTTTCTAACCTTAAAATAAAATAGAATTGAAAAACAAAAAAATGAAAAAACATATTGATTAGTAATGGTTGTGAGTGGTTTTTAACCTGTGTTACATATCAACCTATTAATTTATCAAACAAATTTTTCATCCATTTGGTTGTTTTACATATAAACCACCTACAGACCCTAATCTTGACCAATTTGGCACATATGACATAACTAAATGAGACGCGCTTTTTTAAACCCTAATGTGTTTTCCTGCGCGCCTATTTAAACCAAGATAAGTAGAGCAAGGGCAGAAAAGTAATTTACCTCTTCAGCTGCAGATTTTGGACATAAAGATTGGGTGAGTGGAGGAGGTAATAAGGCGGGTGCGTGTGCACACGGAATTCTGAAATTCTTAACCACCAAATGGCTTATAATGGCTTCAACTCCTGCTAATAAATCAATTCCCTGTGGATTAATCAGTTATATATATAATTATATATATGCGTTGGAAATTATTTAATCACTTTTAAAACACATATCAAAACACCACTTAATGTTGTTACCTTTCCTTGTCGATACTCATCCACATCATCAACATCATCATCTGGAAAACGGGCCACAACCGCAACCGCATTTACCGTTGACCGATCACATAATGACTGAATTGCCCTTAGAAGAGAATCAGGATGCTTTATCCTCCCTGTTGCTTGCCCGTTTTTCGGGTCGACCCACTTCTCCACCTGCAAGTTCTCAAACTCAAGATATGTTTCAATATTTAAGTCCCATTTTATAAAAAAAAAAATGTTTATAAATTTTACCTCTAAAGGTGTATCGGTGACAATATATTCGAGAGTTGGTAAACCCAAAGAAGCCCTTGTTGCATCGGCTACTTGTAAATGACGGGTTTTTAACTCGTCTTCGATTCCTGCATCAAGAACCAATCCCACCTGTTTTTTCATGACATAATTTTGAATGAACAAAGAACATGCTTGAAATTTTAATTTAAAAAAATCATTAAAATGTAACAATATGTGTTAACCTTAACCCAAACACATTTAAAACCATGTAACCTGAACATGATCCATGTATCCAATTTATTTAAACGATTCCAACGGTTTGGTGGGTTGTAAACAGTTTGTAATTAATGGGTTGTAAACGAGTTGGCGGGCCTGAAGTTATTAAACATGTTTTTTATTCTACTTTTAACATGTCAAACCAAACAAGACTAGTACAATTAAACTAATTAAAATAAGGCAAATTGGATTTTAATAATCCTAAAAATGACTTATTAGCTAATATTAATCAAAACTATCAATTTTGCCAATAATAATCCCAACTATCAATTTCGTTGTCAGTGACAATCCCAGTAGCAAAATTTTTTTTAAAAAAATTCATTCGATTTACAATTGATTTTCACTTTATTTTGCTTATGCATTTCCATATTTCATTTATAATGATCATTTTAAGGAATATCGATATGAAATCAACTAGAAATCTTTGATGATTTTGCTATTAGGATTGTCATAATCCAATTTGCCTTAAAATAATTATTGAAAAAGAAATCAAGATTTGCATAAGAAAAACCTTGTTTTTGTGAACTGGTTGCAGTGCCCAAAGATTTTCTGCAAATCTATCAAGAGCATAACCTTCCACATACAAAACATTTGACATTGGCCAGTAAAGCATTGCTGCATTAAGAACCTGTAAAATTTCAAAAAATTCATAAAATTTGATAAAGCATTCAAGTTCTAGGGTTGAATTCTAGCTGCTGTTAACTGGATTTGATCAGTACATTACATAATCGAAATTATAACGAAAACAAACAAACAAACGCACGTTAGGATGAGAGATAACGCAGTCGGCGACGGAAGCTAGGGTTCGAGCAACCGGCAAAGCGTCACCGGCGTAACCTCCGATAGAAGCACCGATTCCCGTTGGCACAATCAAAACGCTGGTGTACGGTCTCTTCCACTGCACCAAAATCAACTATCTGTCAACAGATTGCATATATGAATTTGAGCTGAATTATATCCATGGAAGCTTAAACTGACCTTATTTGATAAATGAGAATTCGAGCATGAGATACGAAATTGTCTGTGTTTTGACACGTTAAGTACGTGAAATCGGTCAGGAAGTTTCCGTACGGCGGCGGTGGCGAAGACTGTAGGGTGGTTTAGAAGTGACATTATCGCCGGCCGGAGAATATTCTCCGACGAGGTAGAGGATAGCAGAGATTGATGAGGTCACGTCCTTAGGTTGAAGAAAGATTAGGATTAGGATATGTTACACTTGACTACTTAGACTTTAACTTTGAACATTTCTAACCCTCCTAACTTTTTTCTTCCACTTGTGTTATCATAATCATAAAGTAGAGTCATGCAGTTTGCGTCTATGTTCTTTGCTCAAAATTGGAGGTTGCGTCCTCATCGTCTAAAATTCGCATTTAGAGTCCTTAAAGTTTCAATTTGTTGCCAACTGCGTCCACGAGGCTAATTGTCATTAATTTTTTGTTAAAAAAGAAAAAGGTGTATGAGTCATTTTGCATGGATTCTTGGTGGTAAATTTCATGTTCCATTCTCATCCCAATATGTGTTTCCTTTATCCCCCTTCAAACTCACAAATCCTCATGTGGGTGCTTCTTTAATGGAGTTTTATTTGAAGTTTGATCAATCAAATGCGTCTCTTGTTTTTGAAATGTTGGATTCTTGTTTTTAAAATGTTGGATTCATGTTTTTGAAGTTTTATCCACATAATGGAATTGAAATGGGATTTTATTTCAACTTGATTGCGTTTTTGGAGATTGATGTGTTTGGATCGAAGTGAAGTTGGTGCAACACAAAAGGGTCGGTCACTTTTAATGTAGATCTATGATTCTCACAATGAAGAAGTTTTGAAGCTTGATATCAGCTTCCACATTTAATGTGAATCTATGATTCTCACAGTGAAGAAGTTTTGAAGCTTGATATCAGCTTCCATAGAGGATTGAGGTCATAAAGACTTTATTAATCGCTGATACCCATCATCAACGTTGATGGATGGTGCGATCTGCGTCCCTGTAAACAAAATGGACGATTAAAACTTTTTCTAATAGATGATTGATGGTTGTTAAACGGAAATGACACAATTAGCAAGAATTTGAAACTTCAAGGGTTTAGGCAGCGAATTTCTGACAATGAGGACGGTAAATTGCATTTGAGTAAATGACAATGGCGCAAATTCAAGTTTCGCTATAAATTACTATTTTTTGATAAAAAAAAAACAAACAAACAAACACCCACCCACTTCACACCCACTTATGAATATTGAGATGTTAATATCTTCTTGATGATGGATATTCAAAATGGATAAGCGCAAAGGGGAGTTCAAAAAAACCGGTTTCAGAACCGGAACCAGCGGTTCCAACCCGAACTGGACCTAAACCGACCGGAACCGGCCGTTTCATACCAGTTCTGGAACCTAACTATAACCATAACCAGGTTTTCCGGAACCGTTCCACCAAAAACGACCAAACCCGATTAGGAACTAGTCAAAACCGACCAAAAACCGTTCAAACCAACCAAAAAACAGGTTAGAAACCAAAACGGGTTCCTCTCTACCCGAAATGAGGTGTTTAAAAAGTGTGCTACTGATTCGGTTCTGTGGTGTTCTTTTGCTTTTGATGTAAGTGGATGATGTTGAAGTGTTTAGTTTTATCTTCTCTCCTCCTCATCATCATCATCATCATCATCATCGTACTCAGTATATCTCACCTAAAGTCGGGTCTGAGGAGGGTAAAATGAAGACAAGCCTTACCTCTACCCCGTAGGAATAGAGAGGCTGCTCCAAGTGAGACCCCTAGCTCATGATGCCTGACTAACCGTCAACCCAACGCTTTTAACGTTATTTTCACAAAAATAAGTAAAATAACGTTAAACCAATAGCATATAGGTGAAAGGCAATAGCAGATGAAGTATGTTTAAATTTCCAATAAGAATTTAAACGAAGTGGGTATTTACAATTAATAAAACTCCATTTATATAAACGAAGAGCATATATGTAATTATGTATTGACATTATTATTTAGAGTTTACTACACAAATGGTCTGTATGGTTTGGATAAAGTAACATGTTTAGGTACTCAGACAAAAAAGTAAAAAGTTTGGGTTTGGGCTACTAATATTGTAACGAGTTTAGATATTAAGGCTAACTTCCGTTAACTTTTCTGTTTAAACTAAGGTGAAATGACCAAGATACCCTTTTGACTTTTCAGGCATTGATTGATGAACGTTCAATCAAAGGGTTTAGCTTTAATACCTAAACTCGTTGCAAAATTAAAAACAGAACCCCAAGCTTGTTACTTTTTTTGCTTAGAACCAAAACCATGTTACTTAGCCAAATCAGAATAACACCATATTACAGCAACTAACAATTATATAAATAGAACAAAAGAAATAAATAAACATGGTACCTTTAGAGTTGGACCAATCTTGAAAACCCCCATGACTTCCTCTTTAGAGACGAGGGTCAAAAGCGGAATAAGTGCAAATGGTATCTGAACAGACTGAAGAACATTAAGCCATTCATTTAACACATCCAACGAAGCTTCCGACTTATTAAAAACAAGAGCTACAATCATAGTAGGCAAAATTGCACAACTTCTAGTTATCAACGCTCTCAACCATTTCTTCAACCGAAGATTAAGAAACCCGCCCATTATAAACTGACCCGCATAAGTACCCGTGATTGTGCTACTTTGACCCGCTGCCAATAACCCGATACCCCAAATATACAAAACGGGCATAAACCCACCACCATATTTCTTTTCAAGATACTGACCCGCGTTCACAAGGCCTATAGTGTCCGCTTGTTTTGTATTGAAAAACCCTTTAGCAAAAACAGTTGTCACACAAAGATTGATCATAAAAGATACAAAAAGCGCGATAGATGATTCAATCGTGTAGTAATTAATTGCTTCTTGAACCCTTCCTTTTTTGGTTGGATCAATTTTTCTTGATTGTACTAAAGCAGAGTGTAGAAATACATTATGAGGCATTATAACACATCCTACAACTCCAACAGCTTGCCTAATTGTTCTTGAACTGAGTTTCGGAACCAAAAGACCTGTAATTTAATATCTGTTAAAAAAAATATTAATTTTATATAAATAATAATGCATTTATATTTTTTTTTACCTATTAATAGTTCTTTTCCACTTGGTTGTGCATCAGCAAACATCCATGCAAATGATAATCCCATGGTTGAGATGAGAACTGCAAAAACAGCTTCCAAATTCCTCACTCCATAGTTCTCAAGAAGCAAGAACATAAAACTGTTTATACAAAATTACCAAAGTTTATAAAAGAATAAAAAAGGTGAATGATGAATCATATGCTCTTTTAAAGTTACTATTGAATTTAACATGAGCATAAACCAGATGCATACTCGTCACATTGGAATCACTATATAATGCTACAACGCAATATTTGAATCAACAAATTATCATGAACCATTAACAGAAATTAAAAAATTAACAAAATAATTGGAAAATCTGAGTTTTTAATCAAAGTTTAATCCATGCATGATGTTTATCTAATACAATTAAACATCCACGAACCACAAACAAAATCATCGCGTTAATATCACTATATTCAACTACAAAACAATATTTGTAATAACAAAATATTTCTCACAACTGAAATCAAGAAAAAATCATACAGATGTTACAAATCTCAACTGAACATTTGGAAATCTTGAGTTCTTAACCCTAAACACTAAAACTTGAATTGGGACCTAATTTATGGGCTTAACCTATGGTTAAGAGCTGCCAACTTTCTCATCAATGAAACAACAATCATCATCTAACAATAATCAAATCAAAACCTGCAAAATTATGAACAAACTAACCAATCAGAAGCCGTGATCACAACTCCAGCCCAAAGAGGAAGAACACCATTGCTAAGAATCTGTATAGCAATCGCACTACCAATCACTTCCTGAATATCAGCTCCGATCAACGCAACCTCCGCCATAACCCACAACACCAATCGAGCCCAATTAGGATACTCTTCTCTACAAAGCTCCGACAGATGTTTTCCGGTAGCCACTCCAATTCGGGCCGACAAAAGCTGGATCAGGAGCCCCATACCCGTTGCCCACATCAGCAACCACAACAAAGAATAACCGGCAATTGCACCCGCCTGAAGATCCCCTTCCAGATTCCCCGGATCTAAAAACGCGATGCTCATTAGAAACCCTGGACCTGTGAATAGCCATAGTTTCTTCCATGAAAATGGTGGCGTTATGTTGATATCGGTCGTATCGGAGTATGAATCTAGTCCGTCTATTATGATCTTTTGTTGAGATTCGTACGCGACATCCTCGTCGCATGCGGTGGAATTGTTGATCGGAGTGTAGTCAGTGGATAAGGAGAGAGGGGATTTGGGGATTTGCAAGAGTGTTTGGTGCTCTTCTTCGGATTCGGGTTGTGATTCTGGGTTGTTTTGTTCTTGAGACGATGGAGGAGAATCTTGCATCATCTTAAGACTGGCCGCCGGCGAGAAGAGCTGACGTCCGGCGACGGGAAGATAAGACGTATATTATTGTTTTTGCACTAGGTCTAGAGTTCGTTATAACTTGATCCGCATTGGTTTTGTTGATTGTAAAACGTTTTTAGATTCGTTACACAAGAAACGTAGCCCGTTTTTTAAACTACAAAGTAACAATTTTATTTACCAAAATATTAGTTTCTTACTCGTATGTTGGAGCGGGTCTTTACAACTAACACCTCGTGTCGTGTTGTTGTGTAGTGTTACAAATAAAAAAAACGTTCGAAGTTTAGCGACAGCTTCAGATAATTAACAGCTTCGGAAGATTAAATTGAAGATTGTTTTGTTTTATTCTGTGTCTGTTTTTGATTACTGTACTTGTAATTAAGTCGAGTCTGTAATAGCTAGGAAAATCGGCTAAGTATTGAATATTGCCGACTAGCAGTGTTAGTACAAATATTGTATTTTGTAAGGTATTTTGTACAGGTTTTTATTCTGATAAATTGTAATTCCTATTTTGAAATCAGTAATGAAAGCAAAGTTTATTGACTCTATGTTCTTCATTCTCTTCAACTTATATTTTTGTTTCTATGATTTGCATATTATACATTGATTTAATTAGATATTCCGCATGTATTCGTATTGTGAGATCTTGGTGAGATCTTGATCCTTACATGAACCTACAAGTAGTATCAAAGCAAGAGATTCTGAGATCACTACGTGTTTGCAGTCAAATTGTTGAAGATTTGAAGAGATCTGATGACTTCATTGTTTCATATTTCTTTTCTACTATACCATGATTTTGACATATCGATTCGATAGAAGAGTTCAACTTGTGATTCTGAGCAAATTGTTATCAAATTCGATTCATAATTCTCAAATTTGAAGAAAGTATGATGATATTTGTTTATTCATAGAGTTAGGATAGTTTGCTGATTTTTTGAATATTTGAAGATTTTTCCTCCAAATCTCCTTATACCGAGATTGCTAGTCTCGAGATCCTTATTCTTGGCAAAAAAGACCTTATTATCGGCAACCATTACCGATACTACATTAATCTTGGCATATTTATTAGCATCGACATTCATTTACCGATACTAATCAAGTCTCGGCAAACCCTAAATTTCCAATATCAATAATCTTGACAAAAGCGTCATACCAATACTAACATTGGTATAGGCAAATTCTTATTCAAGAGTTTGCAACTTCCAAAGTTTTTTACAAAATTTTAAATTGTCAAACGTTGCAAATTTGTCAGCTCTACCAAGTGAGAACGAAACTGGAACCATGACAAAACCACCAAAGCTCCTATCTCTTAGCGATTATTCTTCATGGAGCTCTCGTTATGAATCATTTCTCTCGACCGTCAACCCAAGTTTGATGATCCCGATGGTTGAGGGATATGATCAACCTCAGATGAATGGTGTTTCCAAGAATGTTCCCAGGCTTACAGAGGATGAAAAGAAAGCCTATGATTTGGAGATATGTTTTACTTAGAGCATTCACATTTGATGGTCTATAAACTGTGTAAGTGAGTTCTTTTTATTATATATATGAGCTAAAAGTGGTTATAGTAGAGAAGGGCGTGATAAGTTAAAGCAGAGAAAAAGAGTGTTACCCAAGAAGCAGTTGGAAGTCTTTAAGTGCCATCAAAAAGAAACATTTGAGTTGTTAGTTTTTTTCTTTTTTTTTTAAAGATCAACTTCTATAAAACCATTATCCCGAAACCGGGCAAGGAAACAAACAAACAAAGAGAAAAAATTACATATAGACAAAATTACACCAATCGGCCCATTTGCTGACCTTAATCTTAGATCTATGATTTAGCCTTATAAAACCCAAGGATCTAATTTTCCCCAAAACTTCCACCACCGTAGACTATTTGTCACACCCCAAACGACGGCGGAATCGTCAGAGTGTGATACGATTGTTCATCACACGTGCCACTAAGTGTTACAATATTTAACATGCAAAGATTTCTTTTATTGATT
>WOUH02000015.1:9571126-9591541 GCA_009936405.2 Stevia rebaudiana
GCAGAAGTTAGAAGCAGAGTATTGGAACCACACCATGGTTGATTCAGAAATTGAAGCGTTTACAACGCTTCAATACGAACTAGCTCACCTCTGTCCTGACCTTTCTACCCCAGTCCATAAACAGATTGAAATGTACATTAAGGGGTTGTCACCTCAAATCCAGGGAATGGTTATGTCAGCTAACCCTACGACCATGCATCAGGTGGCCCGTTTGGCTCATAAACTCATAGATCAGGCAGTTACGCAAGGTACATTGCCGAAACGTGTGGCTGATTCCAAAGCCCAAGATGGAGGTAAGCGAACGTGGGATAACAATCAAGGCAACAACAAGGGTAATAACAACAACAGCTCACAACAGCAGCCTAAGAAGCAAGACAACAACAGAAATTTCAACACTTCTTCGTCTGGTACTCAAGGTGAATACGTTGGGAAGTATCCAAAGTGCAACAAATGCCAATACCATCACGTTGGGGCATGTTCTATATGCCAACGTTGTGGTAGGGGTGGACATCTATCAAAGGATTGTCGAGTTAACATCGCGAATAAGCCAGTGGATCAGAACAACGCACAGAAGGGTTGCTTCGAGTGTGGAAAAATGGGTCATTTCAAGAAGGATTGTCCCCAGTTGAGGAACAACAACAAAATGGTGGAAACAACAACAATGGGGGTAATATTAACAACAATAGCAACAACAATGGAGGCCCAAAGGGCAGAGCTTTTGTGATTGGGTCTGGCGAGGCCAGGGAAGATCCCAACGTTGTTACGGGTACATTTCTTATTAATAACCAATATGCTTCTGTTCTTTTCGATACTGGTGCAGATAGGAGTTTTATATCTGTTGAATTGAGTCGTATGTTAGATATTTCTCCACACCCTCTAAAACTCTAAATATACCATAGAACTTGCCAATGGTAAACTAATAGAAACCAAACACGTTCTACAAGGGTGTACCCTTGAACTCCTTGGTCATAAACTAGAAATTGACTTCTTACCCGTCACACTTGGTATTTTTGACGTGGTAGTCGGTATGGATTGGTTAGCTAAGAACCAAGCTGAAATTATATGTCACGATAAGATTGTGCACATTCCTCTCTCTAGTGGAGAAATTCTTTCTGTCAAGGGCGAAACCAGCGGTGTACCCCTAAACATCATTTCTTGCATGAAGGCACACAAGTGCTTACGAAAAGGCTATCCTGCAATCTTAGCACTCCTCACCGAGGAACCAAAGGAGGAGAAACAGTTAGCAGATTATCATGTAGTCTGCGATTTTCCTGAAGTCTTTCATGAAGACCTTCCTGAACTACCTCCTCCACGATAAGTTGAGTTCCGAATCGATCTCACACCAGGAGCAACACCTATCGCACGAGCACCTTATCGTTTAGCACAATCAGAAATGGAGTAACTTATTCTTAAAACATTTGAGACGCCTTATCATTCATTTAATTTAGTTTTTACTTCGTGTATACCTTTTACCTATGTCAGATTTCTTTCATAAACAATAATTCTCTTATTATTAATCTACTTTTGCGTTTTGCATTTACAACTTTTTATACAATTCTCGTTATGTACTTCTATTTACACATGTCCATCTTAATTCACAACATTATAATAACAAACTTATAGACTGAACCGTCGAGTCCTAAATACTTATTTGCGTTTCTTTTCCTTCACATGCCCTCTTGGTATCTTTTTCAACACTTCAGCATCAAACTTCCTCAACATCTTTGTCGCATCTTGCTTTCCTTTTCTAATCAGATGATTCACCTCATTCTCGTACTCTTCATACAACGCGGGTAAAGTCCCAAGGCATACAACACCTACATTCAAAGAAACGGTTCGATCATAAGATCGTCAAAACACATATTTCAAAACTAAAAACCCAAACTTACAGAAGAATAAGAGATTCAATGAGCTGAAATGACTTCCAATAACCGAAGTTATCCACAATGCTCCGATTACCTACAACAAAATCATAATATATATAGAATCAACAAAAATAAGTTATGTAATCATATACAATTTGTAACTAAATGTAAGTAATTAATTGTAAGAACCACACAACCATTTATATACTTACCAAGATAAATTCAATGAAGTTTTCCCCACTCGAGATTGCATAGAATCGAAGTAAAAAATAATTTAGCTTCCGATACAACCATCTGAACGCGGATTCTTGGATCGTTATCTCGTGGATATCGGGAAGATCCCTAGTTGATATCACATCAAGACTTATTAAAATGTATAATATAACATCTTTAACCTGTAGTATTAAGTACAAATTTAACATTACCAATCAGTAAATCTTGCCGCGGTATAGGTGATGAAGACCATCAACATGACAAGTATCGTAACGTGACAAACAAGAGAAACAAAGTTGTACTCGACAACTTCAAATAGGAACCATATCATTGTAAATCCTAATAGAATTGCCGCAGATAAGCTTTTATTTCTCCATAGAAGTATGTCCGCCACTGCAACATACATTAAGTCTCGTGTTAGTAAAACTCTACATGAAAATTTAACTTATGGTTGTTTTAGGATATAGACAAAAGGGGTGTTATTAATAATTTTTCAAACATTAACACCTAGATTTTTTGGAATGGAATCAACAAATGTGTGTTATTTGCTTGTTATGTTTTATGAAATCAATAATATTATCATGCATTTCTTCATAATTAATTGATAGAGAAAGAGTAGATTTTTTTTAAAACATACTTTGTCCTCCCCCAAGTGTGGCATGTAACGGTCTTTCACGTCCGAAAAATTTACCGCGTAGACCGTTACGATGGTTATATTCTTCAGCTTCAGAAGATGTATATATCGGCATGTTAAATAAGAATGATGGAAACACCGGTTTTGATATATGTTTAGTGTATGTGTTATTTGGATATAAAGGAATTAAGATGCATATATAAGTTATATAATCAAAATTAAAGTTCTAACCTTCGCATTCAAGAAACTTGTCAAGTGTTTGGAAGAAAGGGATGACTTTGGGGTGTTATACACTTGCCTCTTCACAATCACATGACCATACCTAATAAATTGAACTTACCTTTTCTTGTTTTTCAATTATTTTTAATAATATTCATCTTTAATATCCAGCGATGAATCTCTCTATAAAACTCATAACAAAAATTTCAGAAACTATAAATTCTTAAGTGTGCTGGTTTTACTTTTGATCCGGTTTTCAAAACGTCACTAATGGATCAACTGAGCAAATACATAGGTAATAATTTAGAGAACGTCTACTCAGCAGTCATTCTTCTGTAAAGCAATGACTAATTAATTCATAAAATGATTAAATCTGTTCTTTGATTTATTGAAGTTTATAATAAAATGTTTAAGTCGTCAAGTTACCCTTGAGTTACTCGAAAAACGACTCACTAAAAGTCTAAAAGCGCAAGCCCGAGCCCAGGTTGAGCTTGAGATTTAAAATTAGAGAAATCGCAAACAATACTAGTGAATATAAACATGGTTCAACTACATATTAGGAGCCGTCAAAAAAAAAACATATTAAGAAGGGTTAAATCATGCCCAAAAAATGATCAAAACATCTCTTAAGGGTCAAGAACACGTCTGGATAAGAGTCAAAACAAATCTTAAGAACGGGTCAAACACATGTAAAGACTAAAGATGTGTCTATACATGTCTTAAAATTAAATAAGATACATAATGCAATCTAGATAGTAACTCTATTATATGGTTGTTGCAAATAACATTACTTTGTAATACAACAAAAGGTTGCACAATATCAATGGTTGTTGCAAATAAGTATATCTCCTATGTACTAAACCCGAATAACCTCGGAGCTATCTTCAACAATGGCTCTAAAGTATTTGGATGAAACTTCCTAGCAAATAAAAAGCAAATCGAGCTATTACCACCATTATACGTACAATTTGACTCGTATCTAACTCTATTTAGAAACGCTTCGGTGATATGTATTTTCTTGAATGTTGCCGGGTGGGACCCACCACGAGACCAGTCAGTCCATGTGACAGTCCTATTCGTGGTCAAGTCCGGACGAATTATATTTACCAGTGTTGGGAAGTAATGTTCGTCCATATAACAAGGTGGCAAACAATGTTTCTGAAACACACGATAATACAACTTATCAGATATTATTTCTACCGCGAGTTCTCTATTGATTTCAAACCATTGTGACCCTTTACGCCAGTCTTGCAATGTGATTGTGGGACCCATCCGCTTGTTGTATCTCCCTCGACCAATTTTTCTTGGATCGTCGAATGAACTAAGGAAACTTTGGTTAGCATTGATAAGGTAGTTATAGATTGTTGTGAAGTTGAACAAAGGGATGCATGTTTCTGATAATAATAAGAATCTTTGATTGGAGAAGTCGAGTAATGCATTTGCTAGAAGTCGTCTCTCAGCATCAATCATGGTTGATTTCCCCCACTGAACATGCTGTTGAAGGATGAAGTGAAAAATGTTATATTGACGGTGGGTGTTACTTTTTAGTTGAATCATATATAAGATGTGTATTAAACGACCGAAAATTCATACCCAAAAAAACTGGTAATAAAGTTACCAGTTTGCAAAATATCAAAATCATTCCTAGTTTTTTTTTTTAATATTCAACAATAAAGAAAAAAAGCCGGTACGTTGCAAACTATACAAGATTTTAAAAGAGAGAGAGAACAAAACAGGTCACCATTTCTTTTGAAAGAAAAAGATTTAGAAAAATTCGATAGGTGATTGAAATAAAATCGACACCACATTTAAACATAAAAAAAGACCTAACAAAAAATGAATCTAATCGATTATAATCTAATGCTACGTACAAACCAAGATTTTGAACGTCAAACCTTGCTTGGAATTCTCCGTTTATAAAACATCGAGGATGTTGGAGGTTCATAGTTGAAATCTGGAGACGTATGAAGATAAATTGAGAAAAGACCTTCATGCCCTTTAAAGAACTTTTCCCAAAACAAACCCAAGGGTAAACTTCCCCTTGTCAAGAACATGAAAGCCACTTTGGAAGGATACTCTACGAAACGACGTGGGACCCTTGCGGCTTTCTCCATGAGCTCATTGTCACTCATCGAGTGCCAAAGATCCACGATACCACTCGAATCTGTAAATTTGATTCCATGATGATCAACTGGTGGAGAAGATGGAGGTCTTGAAGATTCATGACATAAGTAGACAGAAGAAGATTGAGTTTGAGTGACTGTAGTGAGCCGAGGGAAATAAAGATCATGTGGGACTACAATCGTCTTGTAATGGTCAGCGACGAAGGTGCCAAGAACAAACAAGATTAATGACATGAACAAACACATGGTTATGGTCGAGGTTATATGGATGTATCCTTCATTGATACATTGTTTTTTAGTTTTGACACACATTTTGAAAAGCTTGTGGACTTAAAATTGATTTGTACATTGGTTTATAATAACACTTAACTAACACAATTAAAAAAGTACTTACAAAATTGCTTTTCCTGGCTTGTAAGAATGGTGTGATTGGTACACATGATATAACATCAATGTTCACACTAATCTTTATGCTATGATATGATTAATCATGTTTCTTGAACCTTAAATTATGTAAAGTATAACATATATGTGTTTCACAATAATCATTATTATACGATATTGAATATCGTTCATCTCAAAATATGTTGTATACATACATACACATGCACCATCTCAAATATGTTATATATGCATACGCTCTTACATGTGTAGCTTCGAATCCATTAATCTTTAAGAACTATTTTATTCACCGATATATGTGTATATCATGATGTGTCTGAGTCGACGAAATCGTTGGTAACTATTTTGTTCACCATATATGAATTCACTAGTGACCATTCAAAAATAATGTATTCAGTTAACCAATATTTACCATGTTTATACACATTTGAAAAGAACTCTTCTTTATAACATATTTGAGAGTTGAGACAAAGGCTATTCATAGAATCATGTCTTGTAAAAGATTATTTTTCTGTACACTTTACTTGATTTAAGGTTCAAAAGTAAGATTAATCATGATAAAAACAAGATTATTGTCAGACTTTAATGATATATATTGTGTAGCAATCACACCGTTCCTACAAGCCAAGAAAACTGAAAAAGGCATGCCTTTTTTATTTTTTAGTTATTCTGCTAAGTTTATAACAAACTAGACTAACGAAAATAGAGTGAATTGATGACTAAGAAATAGAGAGACGATCAAAGGAAATATTAAATATTACACGACAAAGAAGTAGAATATGAAAGGGTGAAATAAAAAAATATGAAAAGAAGAAACATTGATCTCAAAAGAATTGACATAAAAATTTACTTATTTATTAGATATAGAGTAGTCAATTTGTAGTACAAAAAAATCCAAGTTTCTAGCTGGGTTGATAAGGCTTGGGGCTTTCCTATGAGAGGTCTCAAGTTCGAATCCCACTCCGGGCGGCCTTAAGGTATCCGGCACTGATGAAGCTTAGTACCATGCGGGAAGGCTTAACGCTGTGAGTGTAGTCACTTACGGTGCTCAAATCAAGTGGTGCTAAGTAGAGGTGAATCACCGCCACAATGCCTTCTGGGGAGGATCTTTTGGGTAGCAAAATGGTACCGGGGTCAGGGGTACCCTGCATTTACCCTTTTTTTTTGAGTAATCAATTTGTAGTACAAAACAATCAAAGTTTCAGCTAAAGTTATTTTTTATCTCATGGTATAATCTTTTTTTTAAAGAATAATGCACAATAATTCTCTCTCAATAAAAAATAATGAGTCAGGATTTAATAGAAAAAGTCTACTTATGTCTCATTTTGCGTTTTCGGTCTACATATGCAAGGTCATGTGATATTGATGAAATTTGTTAAAAAAAATTACTTACGATTTTGATACCTAAGCATTTTAATCAATGAAATAATGTGATCAATGTTCGAAAATCACTTGATACACTTCAAATGAAATTTATTCTTGTAAATGAGAGAATTGAATTGTTTAACAGATTCACAATCTTAAATTGGTACCAATTTGTAGAGATCTTTAAAAGCAAACACAAGATCTGAATTTAACACAAGCATCAATAAGTGTGACTTATCTTTGTAAAAAAAAAATAAAAATAAGTGTGATTTATCTTTGTAAAAAAATGTAAAAATAGTTGGTATTATTTAATTCTTGAGACATTTCACATTTGAATACTTGGGTTTTAAGTTTTCTCAAACAAAAATCAATTAATTTCGCATGATTACATCGTTTAAATCGAACCATGATTCTCAAAATGATTTAATTTATTTTAACTTTAGTATAAGAACTTTTAATTTTAAACATCATAAATTCATAACCAAAACATTTTGAAAACCATATTGATAGCCCACATCACAAGTTGTCCGATGTGGGCTTTTTGTTTAGCTCAGATAACGTTCATCACCAAAGCAAATCAAATTAAATGTGAAATCTAAAATCAAAATAGATTCTTTACCATTCAAAATACCCTAATCACTTTTCTTCTTCTTTGAATCTAGTTTCGGATCTTGGTCTTTTTCGCCTTCTTCACTGTTCAATTTCGCCATAGTAGGTCCGATTGCACCAATTTTGCAATCGATCTTGCATGTTAACATCTGTTTTTTTGACGAATTTGATCTCGGATTTTGGGGGAAGTGATTTATAGTTCTATTTGAGTGGATTTTCACTTTTGGTGTTGAGATTTGAGAGGAATTTGAAGATAAGAACAGAAGAAGGGGATGGGTGGTTCGAAAGTGGAAGAAGGAACCTCTTCTTCAACCCCTGCGATTGCAAATCGAAGAGACCCGTATGAGGTTTTGAGTGTTTCAAGAGATTCATCAGATCAGGAAATTAAATCTGCTTACAGAAAACTTGCTCTCAAGTTAGTTCGATTCTTTCGTTTTGCTAATTTTTAGGTTATTAGTACTCATGTCTATTGATTTATAGTTCTTAATTTGCAAAGTTTTTGAATTATTCTGTTGGGAATGATTAAGTTTAGTTTGGAACTGTAGCTGTTTGGGTAAGAGTTCATTTGTTGATGATGAATTTGATTTGAGGTGGGATGTTACTCGTGATTAGTGATACCATCACTTGTAATTTGATTAAAATCTGTTTTATTGCTCTTATCCATTGATTCATTATTGGCAATCTGTTAAGTTTAGGAAAATTTGTTGGGAATGAATGAATAATTATGTTTAATTTTGGAATTATAGATCTTTGTGATTATTGTATAATTTAATTTTTTGATGATGAATAAGGAATTTGGTGGTTTGTGACTTGTGATTTTAATAAATGCTGCTTGTCTTTAGATATTGATTGATTTATGATTCTCAACTTGCAAGATTCTTGAAAAGTTTGTTGGGAGTGATTATGTTCAGTTTGTAATTGTAGTTGTTCGTATATGAATTTTCTTAATGATGAAATTGATTCTGGGTGTGTAGTGATACCAACACTTGTGCTTTGATGAATTCTTATTGCATTAGTTTTTGCTCATATTCTTCAAAATATTATTAGCAATCTGCAAATTTTTTATAAAAATTTGTTGGAATAATTCAGTTTAATTAGGAAATGTGGTTGTTTGTTTACGAGTTCATTTCTTGGTAAGAATGACTTGTAATAATTACAAGTTGGTGTAGATTTAATGCGAACTCTATTTTATAAATTTAATTAATGGGGCGTTTAGGAATTCTTATGTACAACTTAAGATACAAAAATAGCTATAACCAAATGCAAAAATAATGGAAAAACATCTAGTAATGTATTTAACCAGATAAGGCTTTTAATTGCATTTTTCTTTGTGTTCTTGAACAAGTAATAATAATCTTCAATATAGAAAAGTTAGAATTGCCATGATTCAATTTCAATTGGTGCATACTTATGTGTTAGAAACTCGTATATTATACAGGTTGAAGAAATAAATAGTGCATGAGTGAAATAAGAAAATTAGATTGTTTTTGAAACAATCATAAATGAAATGTAAAATATTACATGGGGTTATTTATTACGTAAAGTAGTATTGATCTGACATTAGATTACATAAAAACATAAAGTAAATATTATAAATACTAATCATCTGATCGTATGCAGGTATCATCCTGACAAAAATGCTAGTAATCCTGAAGCCTCAGAATTATTCAAAGAAGTTGCATATTCTTACAACATTTTATCCGATCCGGAAAAAAGAAGGCAATATGATAGTTCAGGTTTCGAGGTATTCATATTCATGTTAAATAATATAATATTATATAAATTTGACGCGATGTTTATTATCTATGGTTTATATTTCATTTCGCTATCTTTTTATTAATAATATAGGCTATTGATGCGGAAGGTGTTGACATGGAAATCGACTTATCAAACCTTGGAACCGTTAATACAATGTTTGCAGCATTATTCAGGTATTTATTTTTTTAATTCTATAAAATTTATACATATACTTTATTTGTTTATCCAATTTTGCTCAATATACTATTTTTTTTTAAATTTATTTATTTAGTTTTTTAATTTTATTATAAAGTAAGCTTGGAGTTCCTATTAAGACAACTATTTCAGCCAATGTTCTTGAAGAAGCATTAAATGGAACCGTTACTATTAGACCTCTTCCAATCGGATCATCAGTTAGCGGAAAGGTGCGTATTCAATATTTATTTATTTATTACATTTTTCTTCATAATTTTTGTAAGTTTGTTACATAAAATAATTTAGTTTTGCAGGTTGAGAAGCAATGTGCACATTTTTTTAGTGTTACAATTAGTGAGGAACAAGCTCAATCAGGAATTGTTGTTAGAGTTACTTCAGCTGCACAAAGCAAATTTAAGGTAATTAAAACTATTATTAATTTATCATGTTTTAAAGTTTATATTTTACTTGAATATTATTAATTTTTATTGCAATTCAATATTGCAGCTACTTTATTTTGAGCAAGATAACGGTGGGGGCTATAGTCTCGCATTGCAGGTAAAATAACATCAGATGTAATGTTAATGTTAAATGTTTACATTACAAACGGCACTAAAAATATCTAAAATTTTGATTTATGACATCATCTTGTGCAGGAAGATAGTGAGAAGACAGGTAAGGTGACATCAGCAGGGATGTATTTCTTGCATTTTCAAGTATACAGAATGGATTCAACTGTTAATGCTGTAAGCAAGCATTTACCTTCAACTTTAATCCTTTCCACTTTTAAAAAATTAAATTTATTTTGTGTAATTAGTTTTATAATTAATTTTACAGTTAGCAATGGCAAAGGACCCTGAAGCTGCTTTTTTTAAACGGTTGGAAGGTCTTCAACCATGTGAGGTTTCAGAACTAAGATCGGGCACTCACATATTCGCTGTTTACGGTTATAATCTTTACTTTTATTTTTATTTTTATTTTTATTTAGAGTTATTACATTGATGGACCCTGTGGTCAGCGGAAAAGTTACAAGTTTAAGTATTAAGGGTTTAAACAAGTTCTGGTTTTATGCTTTCAGTTTTGTAACGAGTTTGAGTTTTAACTCTAACCACCGTTGATTTTTCCTTTAAATTACGGTGAAATGACCAAAATACCCTTTTAACTTTTTGTGTAGTCAAATTCAAAGGGTATTTTGGTCATTTTATCTTAATTTAAAAGAAAAATTAATGGTGGTTAGCGTTAAGACGTAAACTTGTTACAAAACTGCAAGTATAAAACCCGACCCTGTTACTTTAAACCCTTAATACCCAAACCTGTTAATTTTCACAAACCACAGACTATCTGTGTAATTAAATCTTTTATTTATTTTTATTTTTAAACTTTAAATCCTTATTGTCTTTATTTCAGGAGATAATTTCTTTAAAACAGCATCTTATACTATTGAGGCTATTTGTGCTACCACATATGAGGATACAACTCATAAACTTAAGGATATTGAGCAACAGATTTTGAGAAAAAGAACCGAACTACGACAGTTTGAGACCGAATACCGACAGGTGTACTTTTTACCCGTTTACTTATAAATGGGTCGGGTCAAATAACAAATCGCTAAAAGAGAAAGCTGATCTCAAGCCTCTTTTTTGTGCATACCTTCTTTTATTTAAGGATTGAGGTTGTAAAAAATTAATTTTTTGGTAAACATAATTATCACATTAATTGTTTATAAAAAGTTTTAAAATCAGTAAAAAATGTCAGCAGGCAAATATGACCCGCTCTGTTTTGACATGTTTAAATTGGAAACTGTTTAGATCTGTTACATCAACATAGGAACATGGCTAAATAAAAGATTTTTAGCTTTTAATTAGATTTATAAATTACTATCTATATACAAATTTGAAGTCATGAACAATAATCACTTACATTCTAATTACATGCATATGCTATATTGCTATATATGTATACATTTTTATTATTTAACATCTCTCTACGCATATGCATATCTTGGATGTCATTTAATTGCAACTAGTTATAAAATACAATATGTAAATATAATATTTCCAAAATGAATATTTTTAGAAGCATGATGTGATGATTATGATTTAAGTGTTTTAATTTGTATTTTGCAGGCGTTGGCGCGATTCCAAGAAGTTACCAACAGATACAGCCAAGAAAAACAGAATGTATGTGTTAATACTTTTACAAATATTTATTAGATAATTAATAACCAAAGGTACTAAATTTTAAGAAAATAAAATATTCTATTCATTTTCATTCTTCAATTAATGATTTTGATCAAAATTTGGTCCAAATTCTGATTTTATTTAGTCCAATTTGAAGCACAATTTTCTCCAACTCCTTTGTTTCCAACTTCTAACAGTGAATTTGTCTTCAATTTCCAAAAGGGGTGTTATTATATTATTTAATTACAACCTTTTTTGGTTAAACGTGAGTTAAAAATCAGTATTATCAGTTTTATATGTTTTTTTAACAAACTATGAGTAATGATGACGTGTGCCTAAAATTTTCGAATTCTTAAGAGAATTGTACTAAAAACACAATAAGTAGTAGGGTATAGAATCACTCATTATTTATGGATTACAATATTTATGATCAAATTCGATTATCATACTTTTTTTTTAAGTAAACTGCAGTTTTTTGTCCCTGAGGTTTGCTATTGTTAACAGTTTCAGTCCACCCTTACATCCCTAACCTTTCATGTTGTAACAGAAATCGTCCCTCCCGATTTCTGTCCATAGTTCCGTTATCGTGAGGGGTATTCTTGTCAAATTTCCTCTTTATTCATCAAAGAACTTTACAAAACCCTACAAAATGTGATATGCGAGCAGGGTGTCGAATTTAGGGTTTTGTAAGGTTCTATTATGCATTTAAGATGAAAAATGACAAAAATACCCCTCACGATAACAGAACTAGGGACGCAAGTCAGGAGAAGGGACGGTTTTTGTTAAGACAAAACGTCATGAGGGCGGACTGAAACTGTTAAAACTAACAAACTTCGAGGACAAAAACGTCAATTTCCTCTTCTTTTTTTTTTCTTCAACAATTTTCGGATTTTATAATGATATATATATATATATATATTACAGGTGGATGAACTTTTAAAACAACGAGACAGTATTCAATCATCATTCACAGTTGGTAGATCTTTGGTTTCTGGTAGTGGAAGTAATGCGCAAGCTACCAACAATGGTGGAAATCACACCAAAATTCCAGTTGGTGATGGTGAAAACATCAACAGTCAAAGTGAAGAAGGAGCCTCTGATTCCAAATCCAAGAAAAAATGGTTCAATCTTAATCTCAAAGGTGATAAAAAGTCAACGTAAGATCATTTTTCATAGGTTTGATTTGAAACTTTTGAATGATTTTTAATTATTTGATGAAATCTTCTTGTGTGTTGTTGCATACATTTGTTCATGGATTTTTTTTACTATTTTATACAGGGTTGTTTATGTTTATGCTTATGTTTATGTTAATGTTCATATTGGCATGTTGATTATCAAAATCTAGTAGTGTTTCAATTTCAAACGTTTATTTGGATCCTTTAGTATCTCATTGTTCATTTGTTTGTTTTTTATTTAGGATATTTGCTTAATCTAATTTGGGCTTGATACAAAACCGTAAGTAGAGAATCGTAAAAGTTTTTAAATGACATTTTAACATAGTGTTGGTGTGATAAAATAAAAATTACACGTTTAGATAATCATGTATAGTATCATTCCAAAACCAATCGGTGATACATGCGTAATGTGTTTATTTGCATACGCTTCAAACCTAATTCAAGTCCTTTTTCCCATTTCAAAGTCTTTCGACTGGATCCATTAAAAGCTTTGGACTCAACGAATACATGTCGGCCCAAAATACATATAATACTAGTAAAAAGCAAAAAAGAATTTGTGTTGTTAAGTGTTTAATACTAGATTATTGCAATATAAGGGTAATTTCATTTATAAATTATAGTTATTTGAATTTATATTTGTGTTTTTAGAAGAGATTTGTTCGTTTTTTTCTTAATTTATTTATTTATGTATACTGCATATATACAGTTATACTTCACGTATGCGGTATGATGATAATTCATATATTTTAGTACTTTGAATTATTTTACGTATTTCTTATAAGTGTTTTTATTGTTTTTTTGATGTATCTATGCATACTGCAAGTATATTATACATATGTAGTATGTTACAATTTACGACGCAAAATCTTTTACTTTTTTGAAATAGCTTCATTACAGTAATTGATAGATGATAAATTTTTTGATTTAATGGTTCATACCGTTTAAAAAAATAATAACGTATAAAGAAAATGTTTAAAGTTCACTTAAGTATGTTTTTAGTTCTCGCATAAAAAGTGAATGTCTCATGAACCATCATGTAATATTAAAAGCTATATATATATATATCTATTTTATATAGTTATGTTCTTTTGAATATAATAAATTTCTTTATAAAGTTGAATATATTCAGAAATTTCAGTGATAAAACTATGTAGAAATCATTAATAAACAAGTATTAGTTTATCGAAAAACCAGCTTTAAACCCGTGTATTACACGGGGTTACATAATCAATACTTAAAAATTTTATCACTGAATATTTGCATATGTATATTAACTTAGAGGTGCACAAACCGGGTAATTTCAATAACCGGTTCCGGGTATGGAACCGGTTCCAAGTTTTTGAAAACCGAAAATTCTGGTATAGCAATAACCGGTTCCGGTTATTGGCCAAGAAACCCATACCCTATGTACCGGGTACAGGTAGGTATGAACCGGATATTTTAATACCCTATTTTCGGGTTTTTTTATACCTTGTTTTATAGTTCTTTGCCATGTTTTTGAGTTTTCAATACTTTTTCTCCGGGATTTTAATACAATTAGTGTTTTTTACAAAGATAAATTTGTAATAAAAGCTAAAAACATACTTTAAAATTTTATTTATATTTATTTTTAAAATTGAAAAGCCTACAAAAATATAGATACTATAGGGTCATGATCAAATAGGAAGGATCCTTATTGTAGGAAGGGTAGGAAAGATTTTAATTTTCTCATAACTAATCCAATCCGATTGAACTCATTTCAGCGGCGTTAGAACCGTCTCGTTGAACCCTTTCATCTTATCTTTTAGGGTTTAGTTTTTGGGTTTACCTTTTAGGGTTTAGGTTTTTGGGGTGTGGTGGGGTGGGGGCTTAGGTTTTTGGTGGCGGGAAATGGTTCGACGAGACGGTTTCAACGCTACTTGAATGAGCTCAATCGGGATCCGTTTGATATCATTCCTACGCCTTCTTACTATAAGAACATTTCTTAGCATAACCTCACCCAGATACTATATATGCATTACAAAAAAACTAAATCGTCTTTGTCGCTGTCGCCATCGCCTTTGTTGTTGTGTAATATTTTTGAAAGTCAATCTTAGAAGGTTTATAGTGCGGCTTTGAGTTCTTTAACAATCTTTAATGTTTTGATTAAACTCAAACATCCAACTATTATACTAACTATGATGGTAGAACGTCAGATACATAAATATATATAACGATCTCTTTCAAAATGTCTTGCATATGATTTAATGATACTACAAAGTAATGAATAAATTGACAATTTGAAATCTTGCTTCCCATATTGGGCTATAAGTACATTTAAGTCCCAACAAACAGCATATAAAAACCATGAGTTGAAAGTATAACGTTTGGTCAAGTATGAATGTGTGGTTAATGTCGTATCTTGAGCTAAAGAGGCACAAAACGAGTATAAAATCGGGCACATGTATTAAAAAACCGGGTATTGTTCTGGGTACGGTTATAAACCGGGTACGGGTATTAACAATAACCGGTTTTGGTTTTTTTCGGGTTTAAAACGGGTACGGTTTAGGGTACGTGTATTGAGCTTATAATGTATACCTTGTCCATAAACTACGCGTAGGGTAGGGTTCAGTTCCAGGCATAAGATAACCGGATACAAAAAAACCGGTTTCGGGTTTTTTCTCTGGGTCCGGTTTCGGGTACAAGTTTTTCGTACACCTCTATATTAAGTTATTATGTTATGAACACTCAAAACAAATAAATGACTAACACTTTTATGACTATAAATTATGTTTTGGTTTTTAAAGTTCTTTATTAGAACTTTTAAAATATAAATTCCTTAAATTTAATTGGTAATTATACAAATTAAAGAAAAGTTAAGTTAAAACGAAACTATTAAGAATTAAAATGTTAGGGACGAAAATTTTTTAAGACTTAAAATGTTAGAGACAAAAGTTGTTAAGACTTGAAACGTTAGGGACGGGATGTATTAATGATGAATTGAAACTATTAAGTACTGCAAACCTGAGGGATAAAAGTGTAGTTTACTCTTTTAAATATATAAGATATATACTTAATTAGATAATAACAAATTTAAATGATTTAAAAATTTAAATCCAATTTATAATTTAATATACATAAAATATATATAAAAATTAAAAAAATTATGATGTTGTCACGTGACATTATTTAGAATAATTTATTAGAGTTAGATAAGCTACTAAATCTTAAAGAGATAATACAAAGTGACCAAACGTTTAAGTTCCCAAAGCAAAGTTCTCATGTTTGAATCTAGCTTTAGTGAGTTAATTGGTTATCACTCTTACAATAAACTGACGAAAAGTAAATTACAGTTTTTGTCTTTTATATTTATATATCATTTCAGTTTTAGTAATTTACTTTTAATTTTTCCAGAAAACATTTTTTTATCTTTAATTCGCATTACACATCACGTCCATGTTGATCATTAGAGATATGAAACATGATAAATAATGAAATAGTAAAGAGATTACGTAAAACATGTAAGTCCAGCAACAGTGTTGATAGCATAAGACATCTTGATGATATGACTGGCTAGGTTCCCGTTTAGGATGCAATGTTCTTGATTGAATAGTCTGAGAGAGAGGGAGGGGGTATTTAGGTCATTGATCATTTAACAATTATATAAATAATCATGTGGGACATATAATATATATATTAATAATACATATATATATTTTCGTGTAAAAGTCGCTCTAAACTTGGTAACTTTAATGGATTGTAATGTTAAATGGAATAAGAAAGAGGATAATTTGGTCCTTTACATGATTCTTTCTAAAGAATAGAAGATAGTGCAAGTGAGATGAGTGATGACAAAATTGTTGAGACATCTCTAAGAAATGTGAGCGTGCAAAACATCAAACATGACAATTTGAATAATAAAGCGATTAGATGCAAACTAAAGATAGATATACCATTATACCAACATGTAAGATTTTTTTGTTATTGTTAAAGAGCTACACAAGCAACTTTACTAAAGCTAAGACAGGTGCTTGTTGAGTAAGGCCGGCTTTCTTCAAATGCTTGAGAACCAATATCAAGCTTCTTTCCTGTAGTAGATCTGTCACCCCCCTCATTATAGTCCTCCTAGAATCAATAGCATTTCGTCAGAATACATCCTGTCTTTTCACCTTAGTAGTCCTATGCATAGTCAGTACTATAGCCCCAAATATGACTAAGATTTTTTTGTTATCGTAAAAGAGCTACACCTGTTTACTTAATGTAACAATGGTTACATACTCTTGAGCATGTTTGCCGTATTTCCAAAGATGACATCTTGAAAGATACAAAAAGCAAACCAGATTTATTTTAACCTGTGAACTATTATGGGATTAAAATTAGAGAAGCCTGTGAACTTTCTCAAAATGAGGTGCGGTTGCAGTGTTTGTATTTTCAACCACAGAAGAACTCTCACATAAGGGCTTAATATCCGATCACGATCCTGCATATTAGTGAAGGGTGCATGTCTATCAAGTCCTTTATGTGATAAAATTAGGAGTTTTAGAAAGAATATGTTAAAGACCAAACTACTTTTGTTCTATTTCATTTTACATTCTAGTCCGTTAAAATCAACTTGGTTTAGAGCCAAAGGACTTGATGTACAATAAGAGTTTAAACATAAAGGATGTTTTCTAGTAAAATTAAAGATAAGAACAAAAATTAAAATGATGTATCAACATAAAAACAAAAACTGTAATTTACTCGCAAATTAAAGCTAGTGTAACTAAAAATTAAAATCTCTAAAACTCGATAGAGGCGTAGTTGACTTGCCAATTTATAATGTTGACTTAAAAAAAGAGGTTTTTGTGGAGGTCGCTTGATTAAATCCCTGAATTTAGTGGTAGCTGACTAGAATTAGTATTTAAATAATTGTAATTATTGTCAACTTTACCCAGGTATTGCTCTTGTTATACTTTTGCAAATAAATTATTATTTTAAAATTGCTAAAACCATTGTTTCTGTTGATAGTGATTTTAAACTTTTTATTATAGTTTATATCAAACCTTTTCAATGTGTTTTATCTTAACACGAAGTTAGAATTGTAAACGACATCGTAATCTCGAGTATAAGTTTGACTTTATGTTATAACAAGATTTTGGTATAGCATATCAATATCTTAACATGTGATTTGTCCGTATTCATTTGAAAACGTATAAGTTTCGATTTCATAAGTTTATTAATATAATAGCAACTACATCGTTTTCTTAAGTGTATTATATTTGTAATACGAACTTTGTTATAAATCTATATAATAATAGTCTATGAAGATTGATAAAATCCACATAATTAATTTACACATCTTGTCTAACTTGAAGCAATTTGTCTAGACTTTTAAGGCCGAATTCTAGTCTTTTTTTTAAGTGTATGTGAATATAACAAGTAGTGTATGTGAATATAACAAGTATCATATAGTTGATTGATTATTTATAAAATCTTGTATCAAAGTCTCTGGTTATGAACACATGTACAAGAAAATCTTATTTATGTTATGGCCATTAAATACATAACGTCTCACTAAGATTTGTAGCTCAAGTGATTAGAAGCAGGTGTTAACTTTGAGCTCTCCCTTTGGGAGGTCTTAGATTTAACTCATCCCCAGAGGATAATTGCTCTGGTATTCCTGTGATGGAGAAAAATGCACATCAGATAAAGGTCACCGGTTGAACCCGAGGAGAGAAGATAGTTTACGAATTCCATCCGGCTTTTGCTTATTTGGGGGTACGGTATCACGGAGGTCTAGGAATCGATCTTGGCTACATCGCGCGGCTACTAGTGACTAGCACACGAGATTCCCTGCTGTTCATAAAATAAAATAAAATAAAATAAATCAGTTTTCACATTTTAACTCTACAATTTACAACAATAACTGGACTGGGACTGTCTTGTTGAGATATAGATTCAACAAACTTAAAGATATGCCGTTAAGAAAAACAAACTTAAATTGTATTGAAGCTTAAAGATATTGATCATTTGTATTTGATCATCAATTTATTACAGCGTTAACAAAGATATAGTCACATTCACCGGCTAGTAGAAGAATTTCAAAAATTCCTTCTCTTACCAAATTCATATTCGCCATGGTAGAATCCAATGTTTTCATAACAACCATATTATGGCTATATAATATTGCACCATCGTAATACTAACAATAGAACATAATTATTAGATGTAATGATATAAAAATGACTCCTCTAGATTAGAAAGGGCAAAAGTGAACATATCAACTAAAATTTTAATCTGAAGAGGATAATATTATACTTGCAAATTGGGCAACTGCCATATAATTAGTTAAGCAATGATTAAACTACATTTTGTTGCATTATCTTACGTTTAGAAAGAACAAACTTAAAGACAAAAGTATGTATACTTGGGTAATGTTTTTGTCTCTGGTAAGAGCACATTTGAATTGCAAATATTCTAGCATTACATATTTAGAAATAGCCGATCTAGGAACTAATCCACTTTGTAGATACTCTTTCCTCTTAGTTGGAGGTCTTGGGTTACATTCTCTGTTGGAATTTATAAAGATCTGATAAAGTCAAAACCACTGATAAAGTTTTTGTTTCAACTTATAGACATTCCTTCAACAACTGAAGATCTCAACCACTGATGCTGAAAAGAACTGACAACTAAACAACTGAAGATACAAAGAGCTGAAGAACTGAATATTACGAAGAAATAGAGGAACAACTGATGGTTTGTATCAGTTGTTCACATAAGCTTATCAGTAGTTAGTTTACTTTCAGTTGTTATGTATTGTTTTATCAGTTGTTATTGTAATATGTCATCAGTAGTTAGAGGTTAAGGTTGTTGAATGTCGCTTTCATGATGTGACATCATGGGTGACGTTCAACACCTTTAAATATGGGTTGCTCGTGTGTGAGCAACCACTGATGAAAAGATATTTTTGAGAGATCATCGGCTGAGAGGGAGTTTTGTAATCAGTTGTGCTAAGCATTCGATTATAATTGAAAACATTTTCATAAACTTCGATTATTCTTTGTTATTTCATTATGAATTAGTTTAGTTCAATCGTTTAGATAAATTCTGATCCTAACATAAATGCATGATAACTGCATGATTGTAGCCTAGGTGAGTACCTTTTGTTTGATTGATTGATATTTTCCTATTATTTGCTAGTTTGACTTTGGGTTGACTTTTCTGTTGACTTTTGATTATTTGACCATTGTGACCACAGAAACCATCTAAGTTGTATTATCCCTTCTAGATCTTGAGTTCGCCTTGGTTCTGTCCGTGGATCCTTGGATCGACACTCGGTCTTACCAATCACACTATAATCCGACCGGTTCATTGTCGTTTGTGTGTTTTGTTGATCGTAAAATTTTGTAAATTTATTACTTGACTAATTTACACCCATGATCACACACATCAATCGGTACAATAGTATATCGAAAAATATATACGAGACTTGATAATGCTTTCTTAGTGCATGTGCTAGTCCAATATCAGTCAAATCCAACATGTTGCACTCTTTTTGTAATACCCGCTAAATTTCGGTAACAAATCCGGCAACATTATAATGATTATCAATGAAATAATATTTTGTTCGAACATTATGCATTAATTTAGTGTAATTCCTAATGAAATACTACAGTTCTAACGAAATTCGAATATTATATTAATCAATATATATATATATATATATATATATATATATATATATATAGAGAATGAGAATCA